>WEKY01004934.1:177561-218354 GCA_013390045.1 Picathartes gymnocephalus
AAAAAAAAAACAAAAAAAAAAGGAAGAAACAAAGGTGAGATTCTTCTTCTTTGCTTCTATTTTTTAATTCAAGAGGTAACAGTCAATGACTCAGACATCACTTTGTATGATTTTTTAATTTGTATTTGTAGTTTTTATTTGTATCACTTTGTATAATATTTATTTGTATGATTTTTAGTCTTTTAGCTAACATTTGCCTTGCAGTAATTTAAATTAAAAAATAAAAATTAAGTTATTTGTCCGACACACATGATTTGGTAATCTGGGAAATATCTGTGACTGTCATGTATGACCTCAGCCAATTGCCTTGGGGAGAGCTACCTGTAGTTATTATGCTGGGGCTTGCACAGGTAAAGAGCCAGCTCTGCTCTCTCTGGGAGGTCTGAAATGTGTTGACTTAGAGGCCGCGATGCAATAGCCTTGAAGAGGAGCAGAAAGCACCCTGCTTGCCTCCACCTTCCTGCTGCCACCCAGATCAAGTTCCACTTGGAAAGTGCCTGAATCCAGAAAGGCACACAGCTACCCTCAGAGCAATGGGAACAAATGTTATTAGCTGGGACAGCCTGAATTTGAGGTGAGCCTTTTTGCCTACACCCATGATAAAAAGTGTCTGATTTTCTGCCTTTTTCTGTGCTACTTCCAAAATGACACAGATTACATGTGGGTACAGGCTGATTGCACATGGTGACTTATGCTGAACAGCCTAACTGCTTAACAGAGTACCAGGAAGGACTTTTTCCAGGTGAACATTCTAGGGGAAACATGGTATATATGGGTAAAACATGATTGCTTGCGTTGATTTGATATTTAGCTTAAGTCCCAATACAATTCTAAGGCATCCCTGAATAGCACTGCTCTTCTGCTGACTTCACACGTAGATCACTCTCAAGGCAAGTAATGAGACATCAGCAAGAAGCAGTGAGGATCCATTCTGGGTTGTATTTTACCTGAAAGATGGCTATAAAATAAGGACATGAACTTGTCTTGTGCAATTAGGTAAATCACTCATGTGGCCAGCACCAAATGTTCAGGGAAAGTGTGCAGAACCTGTCAAGCACAAAGCTGTCTGCTTCCCATACTGGGATACTTCTACTTTCCATCAATTCAGTTTATAGTGACATAGCAGGATTCCTTTTATAAAAATATCTATATATCTATATATCTATATATATATATAAAAATAAAAAATTTTTTTGTGTCTGAATTACTTTATCCCTTTGTCTGTCACAAATTCTAGAGTGGTAAGGACCTCTAGAGCTTGGTTATGCTTGTGCAAGAGAAATACATTCTTCTGTTTGTCTTAAAAGTTCTGCTTGGTAAATTGGTGTAATATCTGGTAGTGTGTCAGATACAAGCTCATCAGGAAGTCTTTTACGGTGGTTGAAAAATCACAGACCATTTTTCCAAGTTCTACCCTCAGTTCCGCAAATTCCCAATGTGGTTTTGCTGTCAGCAGAGTGCATGGTGGATGCTAGAAGTCAATTTGTTAGTGTGCACTCACACCACTATACATGCTACACTCACAGGTGAAAGAACCACCTAAACCCATTGTTTAGTAAACATAGTGTAAAACAGACAGTCCCTTGTCTGAAGTAATTCCTTGGATTAATTCCTCCTCTTAGCTGCTCTGTCACTGTGCTTTGGAGCCGGGGTATGTTGAGATAAATTTCTTTTCCTAGGAACAGCAGACAACAGGATAGAGTCCGCACCTGAGAGGGTTTTGAAAGGTGAGCTAAGGCAACTTTGCAGAAGTGAGTGCTGTGCTCTGAAAAAGTATTATTCCTTGTCCATAAACATCACTAGCCCTAAGCAAACTGGTTGATAGCTTGCCAAATACCAGATAGATGCACCCAGCTAACCATAGCTGGTAAGAAAGGTTAGAACATACAAAAGAAATTGAGACAGCTAAATTAACTGTTATGCACTAGAAACTTAAAATAGCTAGGTTAGGGAATCCAGTGAAAGCTTAGCACAGCATAAATATTTGCAGCAGGTGGAGGGGACCCTTGTGCCCAGGCACAGAGACAAATATTGTCATTAAAATTAATGCATTTGTACTTGTGACTTGCATGGTGTCTGCCCTCGCTTTGCAAACTGCCAGTGCCTCGTGCACCAGGGCTAGGGAAAGTAGTGAGTGACAGCTGATTTGTATGTTCCTATCTTGTCAGATATCACTCTGAGTGCCTAAATTTTTATCTTTTATTTGTGCTGCCCATGCAACACTTACCTCTCCAGAGGAGAGGGAAGGAGTGTCCACATTCATTAGATGCTGATTGCACGGCCCGTGAAGACAACACAAGCACTCAGCAATCCCCTGACTAGTATTTCCAGGATCTCCTGTAGCAGAGTTCATCAAAGAGTTTTGCTCTGGAGGACAGGGAGCACTGCTTTAAGACTCTGTGCTCTCAGGCTAAGCTGCTCCTCACTACAAAGGAGAAGTGGTGCCGACAGGGCTGGTTTCCCAGCTGCCGAAATGCAGAGCTTTGCCAGTTTGCATAGGAAGAGAAGACCAGCCAGGTCCCTGTCATCACAAACAAGTCAAGCAGTAAATGTTTAATCTCAACAGGGCCCTAGAGCATCACATCCACATGCCACTGACTGTTAGAGGCTTCAAAATACTTTCCTAATACCCTCTGACAAACTAAGACCTATGGTAAAGACTGAGAGCCCGTGCAAATAATGCAGCATGTAAAGGGAGGAGACCCATGGGAAGCCCATGTCCACAAACAACGATGCAGAAGGAAAGTGTTACTTAAAAGTCTGAAAGGGCCCTTAGAAGCAGGTCATAGCTTACACACCACGGAAGAAAGAAATGTTCCTCTCCCAGCACAGCCTTCCTTGGCCCCCAATAAATATTTGGCTTGATGCAGACATCATGAACAACATGCAAAGCACTCAAAGGAGTGTCTAGCAACTGGCGGTACTTGCAGCAAAGCACTGCCCAAAGGCTCTTCTTGGCACTTGGTTCAGTACCTCTCTACACATACTCAGGACCTTGGCTGCAGAACAGCAGCTGGGGATCCCCACATGGTGCAGCAGGAGGCATTTCTCCATCAGACTGGTTCCAGCTTATAAGGAACCTCTCCCATGTTGGCATAAAACAGCATTCCTACAAGACTCCCCTCATCTGCAGGGGCAATCTTGTGCTGGAACAAGCAAATAATGGGAACGGTCTTCCCCTGACTCCTGTGCCCTCTGCCTTATTTCTGTGCTCAGTCTTTTTCTCAGCCAGCCAGGGTCAATGAGTAAGTTAACCCAGGGCATGGGATGCACTCTGTGCCCTACCACAGCCCTCTTCTGCACCAACACCTTACACTGATGCAACACCTATGAGGAAGAGAGACACAGTCATAGAGTTGATACGTGTCTTTTTAAGAATAATTTTTTTAAAAATAGGCATTTTACAGTGTTATCTACAAAATGCCTGAGCTGGGGGAAAGTCACAAGTAGTACTTTTCTTTTTTTGGGGTGTGAAGAGAGAGAACAAGCATTGCCTCTTTTTCCTGCATTCATAGTCCATCTAGACTGTTCTTTAGTCCTTGCCTGTTAACTTCAGCCTTGGCTACAACACTCCCAGACCACTGTGATGGTCCAGCATAGAGCTTGGAGACAGGAGGAAGGGGATTGACATCACCTCCCATAGCTGATGTTTAACATATGCTTCATTCGGCTCCTACTGAGTCCTCTGCCTGCCTTTTTGAGGATATGGGGCCTAAAGCTACTTCACTTCTGCTCAAGGGTGAGTAGTCAGTCATCCCCAGCCCACCATGTCAGCTCCTCTACAGAGGTCTTAAAAAGCAAGCCAGCTTTAACTCTGCAAAGTTCCTGTGGAATAAGCATCTTTATTCCAATTGAACACAGAAGGAAACCAAGCAACAGAGGGAATGATCATACAACACTTCTTTTAATGGAATTCTGTTTGCCTAGTGAAGCATGCCTTAACTTATTCCAGGTTTGACTTGCATAAAATTCTTATAATGGTGGTCTTTCAAAGTATGCTGTAATCTAGAGGCCAGCGGGATAAAAAGCTGACCAGTGGCAAGGCCTGAATGGGAGCTGGAAATTTTTTAAAATATGCTTTTTTGGCTTTGAAGGGATCTTTGCAGTGATCTTTGGTTCAGACAATTTATAGCACTTTCACAGACTGAGAATTTTTGGAAATGTCTTGCTACCTTACAGAAGTGACATTCCCACCTTTGCTCTAAAACAACAGGGAGGATCCTCAGAACACTGAATCCCCTGGGACATCTTGTCACAGTACAGTCTGAGAGAAGGTATCCCTTTGCTCCATATCCATATGGACACCAGGTTATGTTAAAGCACTAGTGATTTTTTTCCCTTAGTTGACTGCTTTTTCCCATTTTAGACCGACTTACATTAAGGAAAGAAACATAAAAAAAACCCAAACCACAAAACCTGGCATATGATCTGTTATAAATAATGCAGAACAAATCTGCACAATTATATTAAAATCATTATTCCTCAAACGAAACTAGAACCAAAAAAGGTCTAAATGTCTGATTGTATACTTTCACAGTGACTCTCTGTAGCATCTTGTACTACGAGTTCTCTCAAATGCATTCTCCAGTGTACTTTATCCAGTGTGCTTTGTCATCTTTTGATAATTTACTGGTTCATTCCAAGACCTTTCTTTCATCTTTTAATATATATGTGAATTTCCTGGATAAAGGCAAATCACTATTAGGTCATCATCTGTCTCCACATCATGAAAGTAAATTCCTTGCCAATGCCAGCATTAGTTTTCCACAAGCCATTAATCCAAAAAGCTTAGAAAAGGTCAGTTTTTAAGCTAATAGTATAAAACTCACATAATATAACATTCAGATAGAAAGTTTAGGAAGTCTCTTTTGCAACTTAATTTAAATCCCCTGTAGACCAAAACGTCTGGATAAAGCCCACAAAAGATTAAAGACACTGGAGGACCTGATTTTCTAACCCGTTGCGTTTTCTATCCCTGTGCAAATCCACAAAAATCTTTACCTCTTTGAAGTCGCTAGCAAATCTCTTGGTCTTTTCAATAGTACTTACAACTTCACTTCTGGTAATTACATCAGCCTGCCACTGTGGAACATTACTCCTGGGAAATGTTAATAATATAAAGCTGGCCACTGCCAGATCCTCTTTGTACCAAAGCCATTTAATCTAAGTAGTTTTTTCTTTTCCTTGTTAAAGACATGAGGATGTTACAGGCTTCACAGTTGCACAAATCATTTCAGAAAGGGGCAGGCTGATCCTTTTAATAGGAGTTTGAACCCTTACAATATGTTTCAGAGACCAGAGCATGCCTAGGCAGTCACTCCTGAATGGATCTTCCTTCTCCAAGGTATGGCTTTCCTCACTCTCTTGGGATTGCTTTGCCTCTTTCTGTGCACCCTCTTGGCTCAGCAGGAAATGGAATACAAACAGGGGAAGAAAGTAGGTCACTTTCTATCAGCACCTGGGCACCCTTATAAATCTTTCCTTCATTAATTTCTCCGAGGTTATGTTGGCTAAGGATCTAATGCTCATCCAGGGGTACTTCCAATTGCTCACATAATGAAAGGCCATCTTCTCATGGCAGCTTGACAGATAAGAAAAGGGAAACAGAAGATGGAAAAGGAGCTGCAAGGGAGGCAAACAACGTGTTGAGTCCCCTGGTTTCAGAGATAAAATTTGCAAGCAAAATATTCTGTTAATGGAGGCATTGTGAGTTGGGCTTTGTTTGTTTGTTTTGATACATATCGCCATTAAATTTTGATACAGACACAAATGTGTAAAGGAAAACCAAGCAAAATTAAAGACAACGTTTCACTGAACTTCTGAGGTTTCTGGTGCGAAAGTACAATTCCAAACACTGAACTCTCTCTCGTCTGTATCATCAAGCTGCTGTCCAAGATGGAATTCACGGTAATCCCATTGCTGAGCGTTGCCCAGAGGCTATCCAGTAACAATGTGCCTTCCTCTTTCAAATGGCACGTTTCTGTGGCCTGGCAGGTTGCTAAAGCAAAAAGCTCCTTGTGTGCTGGAGGCTGCTTTTACTCTCGCTATTGCCATTTATTTTCTTTATGGGGAAACTGTTGACAGAGCAGATGATAAGTCAAAGCCCAGATGATGATCTAGGTGTTGACAGATAAGATCAACAGGTTTGTTGTCTCAACTGGGGCGCTGTTCATCCAGTACAATGGTGGGCTAATTTCACTGGCATGGGCTCTATGCTAATGCCCTGCCATGAAGGAATTGTTACGATTCCACCTGAAAGCCAGGGCTGCTCCTCCCTCTCCTCTCTCCCTCCCACCGTTCCTTCTCCTCTCTGCCAAGTAAATTCAGCTGAAATGCCGGATGCAGAGGTTGCAGGCTTCATGGTTTGCTTTGACCCGTACGGATTTGCTTGGAATAATAAAACGATGCCAGTCTGCCGCTGGTACTCCTCAGTGGACGAGAACCTCTCTTTGCGAGATTTAAGGAATCTCATTCCCGAGGCACCAGGAAAAGCACATTGTGATAAACTAATATAATTTGAAGGTAGAATTACTCTCAATTACACACTAAATCATATGTTATTCTAACACCTTTGATGATTTTACAGTGGATGTAGGCTTTGTTGCTGAAGGTAAAATCTGACCTGTTTTCTTCTCATTAATCACAATCTCTTGGGAGCTGCAAATCATTTGCATGTCTGCATGACAAAGAATTATTACACAGAAGAGATTATTAACAGCATGGCTTCATAATTTTCATTTGCATCACTCAATTAGTTTTGCTTCCAGGTGATAAATGAGGGTTTTGCCAGGAAGGAAATGGTGAATTTATGACCAGAAAACATTTGTTGAATTGTGCCAATTCTCTTACTAAAATATTCTTTGACAAGTGCTTGTAATTTCTTCACTTCTCCCAAAGATCCCTACCCCCCTGAAATCACTAGTGAGAGATAAGGTCTGTTCCCCAAGTGCCCCCCTCGCACCTCTCCATTCATCAC
This sequence comes from Picathartes gymnocephalus, assembly GCA_013390045.1. Lineage (NCBI taxonomy): Eukaryota > Metazoa > Chordata > Aves > Passeriformes > Picathartidae > Picathartes > Picathartes gymnocephalus. Next base: position 184,538 of record WEKY01004934.1, read on the forward strand.
ATCACTCTGAGATTTATGCCCCGACCATAATCCCAGAAAAATGCTCACCTCTTAATCTCAGCATCAGAAATATATCTGAAGAACATCCAATCCCATCAGCAGTGAAATCAATTAGGAAGTAGCTGCTGGAAAGTAATGAATATGTAGAGGTGTCTTCTGTAACAATAATCAGAGTTGAAAGGAAAGTCTGAGTAGCTTGCTGAGGAGGTGAATTTGCATTTTCTTAATGAATTCCCTCTGAAGGTATCTGTGCTTCTTTCTAATGTTTGTGTTGCACAAACACCTGAGTGATAAGGATTTTTGTACCCACACAAGCCAAGGCTGAGTGTACCAGCCTCAGCACTGCTCCTCCTGTCCAAAGGGGCTTAAAGAGAGACGGGGAAAGTATCTGCCCCTCAGTGATCTATCCTGCTGGAGGACATTGGGCTTCCAGGCACCGTGGTGGCAAGTGCCAGCTCCAGAAAAGGTACAGCTGTGAGTTACATATAATCTAGTAGTCTACATATAATCTAGTAGTCTCTGAGCCTCCTCTAAAGTACAGGGGACAATTGTTTGGGCAACTGCCCTAACAGGTGAGATGCAGCTCTCCTGTTTCCACTTCTGTGTCCATTCTTGTGCAGTTCATGCTAAGAGGAGCAACCTAATTTTACAGTCATATCATCCTGTTTTAGGTTCTGTGAGGCATAATTGTTTTAAACTCCTAAGATAAGAGGTAATGAGTTCTCATAACTGAATGATTATCATTAATGCTTGTTATTTTATTTAGAGAATTATTTTGAAGTAACTTCTGGTAAACCATTTCCTTTTATAACAAAAAATGGAGATGAAGTCTGCCTATGCTAACAATCATAAGGGTCAGCTGTGTTGGTTTTTTGTAATAAACATTGTTAACAGAAAACTTAGACTTCTTTTATTTATCAGACTGAGTCAGAACTTTAAAGCAGAAATTAGCTTTGAACTGGGGTCCAAAGCAAAGAAAAAAAGCACGACAAAACCTTTAAAGTTTTATCTGCAGGTTTGCTGACCAAATCCATCTGCTTTATTTGACAACTGATAAAGACTGGCAGGTGCTCTAATGAGATGACTTTGGCTGCACTTGCAGATCATCCAAACCCGCAGCAATGTCGCTCTCCAAATAGCTGAAAGACATGATTGACCTCAATGTCAAATGTGTCAGTGGATGTGTGCATGACCATTCTTGTGGGTACGTGTAAAACACTCTCCTGCACCCCTGTCGCTGTGGCTCGCTGACCCCTGCTCCTGTCTGCCCTGTATTTTGGTTTTTTCTTCTTCCATTTTGGGTCTGGCCTTTCCTGCAACAGGAACTCACCTGCAACAGCCAATATCTGAATGAAGGCTTGCAAAATGGCCATATCAGGCCCAGGCCCATGCCACAAGGAGAGAAAGGAGCTGGCCAGTGCCCTGCTCTCTGGGTTCTGCTTCATACTCAGACAACAGAGTCTTGTCTTTTAAAAGGCAAATCTTAGGGGAAGAGGTGGCATAAAATCACAGATCCCCAAGAATAATTGAGGCTGTAAGGGACCTCTGAAGGTCATCTGCCCTGTCCCTTGATCAAAGCAGGCCCAATTTCAAAGTTAACGTTTTCAGTATCAATATTTTCTGAGAGCAAACCGTGCACCTTCATCTCTCTGCTTTGTAGGTACCAGCTGGGAATGTCTTTTCTTTCTCATAGACTAAGTGAACAGAATAATCAGGTTAAAATTAGAGCAATAGCTCCAAATTTGTATCTATCTTTTCAGCTTCTATTTTTGACTTGAAGAAGGACTTTTGTACCCAGACACTTGTTTGCTTTTTCAGATCTATCAGCTAGTCTGATAAAAATATTACCCCCTCCTGCAAATCTTGCTGGTATTCTTAGACTCTCCCAGCAAGAACATTATCTTCAGTGAAGTTTTGACTCAGCAGTGAACAGAGAATTTTTGTCCCTGAGATTACATAAAATTTATCTCAAACAAGCTGCTGAAGCTGTTATTCAAATAAGCAGATTAATCCAAGAGTCAACAGTGCTATCTGAAGGCTTAAATGATACAGAAATTAAAAGAGAAACTGAAGTAGAATAGCCTGTGCAAAATCAGTGATTCTTTGTTTTTAACATAGTTGAAATTCATTTGTCCCAGTTATCCAGCCCCTTTTTTGCTGCTCAAGTTGACAACATCTTCGGTTTGCCATTTCAAGTGAGGGGTAGGGGGAAATTAGGAGAGCAGACTAAAAGAAACAGCAGGGATGTCAGTAGCAAGATGTGCTTTGTCTAAAGTTCACTGATCTTAATTATGGTAAAAGATTAAGGGACGTTATTTCATTCTAATTCCCATCCTGGCAGTGCCCTATTAAAAGTTAAACAACTGACACAAAAGCAGTGCAATTTTCTTCAAATTAGTCTTCGCAACCAAAAATAAAATAGGAAGACCTTGTCAGTTGTTAATTTTTTTACTGGGTATATTATGGGAAGCCTAGAGTAGACATTTTGCTATGCAGTCCAGCTGTTCCTGACATAGCTAGGCACAGGCACCAGATTTTTCACTGTAGTATAATCTTGCTGTGTTGAATCAAGTCAGAAACTGAAAAAAGCTCCAACCGTATCACCCTGAGCAATCCTTGACCTTCGCAATTACACTTTCAAACGCTCGGGGAAAGGAAAAAAACTAGGATGAGCTGTTCAGGCTGCTCTGAAAGGAATGCAGATTCCATCAGTGTCCATTTGCATCAGTCAGTGGAAATGACCCCAAAAAAATGTTCTCAGAATTAATTCTTTGAGCTTCACCTACTTGGATTAACCACACTTTTTCCTGGTGCCGTGTTAATATTGGTTATAATTTAGGCCAGTGGATCCATCATGGACACCGTCCATCCTCCAAACAGTTCATAGTGTGACCACAAGAGAAATAACAGACAGGAGAAAGGACTTGTTATTGGCATGTCTAGATAGGGACATGAGGCACAAAGGGAGATTAGTATCTTGAGGGGCAATTTGTGATGGATTACAAAAATCAAAGAATTAAACAGTTTTATGTACTGAAATCCCAGCCTCTGGAGCTGTCCTGTGGCTTGCACTGGGAGTAGCTCAAGGAATATCTGCTCTTGGAGAAAATGTGGTACACAGGACAAAGTTGCTCCTCAGCCACAGATCTTCCCTCAAGATGTTACCTCTTGAAATATCCCATCACAAAAGCATGAACATCAGCAAGGAAAATGCTTTCGAGGCTTCAGCAGGCCTACAGAGCAGGTGACCTGCAAGTTCACAGGAGGATTGTCAAATAGGATTTCATTTCTTGTTTCACCAGGTACCCCCATTCTTCATGGTGGCAGTTCCTTCTAGCCTCTCCTCCTTCCTCTCCTTTTTGCTCTACTTCACCCCAGCTAATGCTGATAGGGAGGTTTAGATAGAAGAAACAGGAAAAGAATTGTTATTTTTCAGAATAAGGCTGCAGAATTTAGGGAGCTGCTTTTTGAACATGGGAGTCCACAATTTGAAGAGCAAGCAGGGGAATGGAACTTCTTCCCTTAGTTTCCCCTCCCACGTATTAAATTTAAATATGTCAAATAAGTGGAAAACTTATAATGCAAGTAAGTTATGATCCTGAAGGACAAGGGAGAACAAAATACATTGCTGTTCCTGGAAAACTTAAATCTGAGGGCCAGATAACCCTAAAATCTTCCACTAAGCCATTTGAGCTGTCACACTCAATGTCTACAAACCTCTTCATCCATGAGGAGAAGAGCAGTCCTATCCAGGAAAAACAATTCATCTCAGACAAAGAAAGCAACTAATTTGGAAATGTGTGGCTGAAATCCCACCACAATAAAAGAGTGATTATAATGCTATGGCTTTAAGATCTGTGAATATGATCATAGGCTGTATTTGTCCACACAACGGTAGTGTTTTTCCCTTCAGATTTTGTCTTACAAATCTGTGGCAGGACATTACTGTTTCATGATTAAACGGCTCAGGCCATAACAACTTGCTGTGAGCAGTAGGCGTAGGCACAACACATAGCCACTACCCAGTCGCAGAGCTTCTTTCGGCAAATGCAGCATGTGCTGAAAGAACTCACTGCAGATCCCACCAATGGTTCCAACACTGATTCAGACTTTAAATGCTGTCCTGGCGATGAATGCATTGCCACAACTGACCTGACTAAGTACAGGGACTGTATTTAATGTGGCCATCAATAAATACTACGTCCTCTACTGATGGAACTGTGTTACCAGCCAGTTGTTTGTTAGTCTTACTTTTTATCTAAAGATAGCGGTGTGCTAAACCTCACATCTGCTAAGTTAGTGAGATACACTTATATTTTATATAAAAGCTGTGTTTTAGAAGAATTACGCTCAACAATCCAGCTGCGGCTCAAGAGCAAGAAAATTATAGACCATGTAAACCTTTATCCAAACAAATAGGCAAACCAAATAAACCTCCTTCTCTTTGACTTCGTAATCAAACTGCAGAAAGAAGTGATAACAGGGTAAAGGTAGCAGAAGAAAAGGTGCCTGCTAAATAATACCTTGTCAAACAAAGAGGGAGACCGGTGAGTGGCTACACTGGAGTTAGGAGAATTGGATGAACATGTTTGCACACATATGGGGAAGAGTAATGTGAACAGTGGTGAGGGCCATTTACTTTGATGTCTACTGGAACCCTGAGCAAAAAGCAAAACAAACAAGAGATGCCAATCTGAATTTCCATACTCCGAAGTAACCTGTTCCTATAGGACCTGAGCCTCCTGTGGTGTAATTCTGGCAGTAATTACATAGGAACAGCATTTGTGGTAGCGTCAGGACACATATTGCCTCCATTAGGTCTTGAACAAACATGAATCGAGAAGTGTAGGTGTTCTCCAACTTACCGTGCCCACATAACACCAGTTAACTGATTTTATTGGGTGCTACGGGCACCCAATGACTTGGGGAAACTTGTGTTTGGAATGCCCTCTAGTGGTCCTTCCCGCTGCAGGAGCCCATCCTCGGGAACCCTCCGTGGTCCCAGAGACCCGTGGAGCAAAGAGAGGGAGGGATGGCCAGAGGCAGCGCCGGCTCGGCCATCTCACCGAAGGCATCGTGGAGAGGGTATGGGGGTCGGTCTTGTTTAAAGAAGTTATAGCTGGCTTATAAGGATTTTTAATAATTCATTTAATACTTGAAGTCATTAACTTTTTTGGAATGTGATTTGTCATAGAGGAAAGCTAAACTCTCCGCCGGTCTCCTGGAAGGAGGAGGGGCAAGAGGGGGAAATGCTGTGGGTTGTGTTTGAATGTATCCAGCCATGGTATTTACTCCTACACCCCTTTGTGTCATCTACCTTGCGGCAATTCTCCTTGGGTTTCGTACAGCTCCAATTTAAAGCTTAGGCCAGCAAATTAGCATTTCGGGGGCAAGAAATATTCCCAGTGAAATCTGGTCCTCTCTGGGTTGCACTTGTGTGCAAAGGCATACCCAGCCTCTTGGTGCTACATGCTGGGCATCTTTACTGCATAAAGAAAGCGAATTATCCAGGGAAGATGTGCTCCAAACTCGTACACAGGCATAGCCTTCAAAGCTTTTCAGAGCTGGCCCTATCAACTTCTTCCAGTAGCAGATGCAAAATCAGTCTGTATGTTTTAATAATTAACAGCAGTGAGAGAAGTCTGCAAGGTATTTCTAAGTTAATGTAGCTGCTGAAATGAAGCTTGTAAACTACACCTCTGTTGTTCCATCTGCTTTTTAATCTGACACCTATCTTAATATAGTAATCAGCAATAAGCAGGAGGGTGTGTTAACACGTTACATTTGTTAGCATTGCTACAGGCGAGAAAATACTTGAACTTTGCAAAAAGAAGAAGAACCAAAACAATAGAGTAAGATCAAAGTGGAATCTCTGACGATTTTTCTTTCACAGACAGTTTCCTTCTTTTCCTTCTCACATTTTCTGAGGTGTTTCTGCTCTTGGAGGTCACTCTCAGATATTTTTATGAGAAGGAAGACAATGAAATATCAATTAAGAAACACTAAAGCAATCCCCAAAAAGGACTTAATGTAGAACCGGACCTGAGGACAAAATTTCTGCCACAATCAACACCAGTTTTTCCCTTCAGCTAGTTTTGCACACAGGAGCTCCAGTTGTGGAGCCAGCGTGGCAGAAATAGCTCAGCAGGAAAGACACGTGAGGCATCTGCCATGTGCACTGAAGAGGACAGCTTTGCTGAGGGTTCAATTCTTTTTCCTCTTTCAGATACTATACAAATGATTCAAATTTGAAGGACAGATCACTGCCCAGCCCTGCCTGCTCTTTAGCAAATCCTATCAATCCAGAAAAGCCACAATTTCCACCAAAGCCAGTTGTTCCCATGCATCCGCAATGGGTGTGTAATCATTCTGAGATAGGGCCCACAGGCAGATGTGTTCACAAAATCAGTGGATCCTAAGTGAGTACCATGCACTAGCCATCAGTGGTTCATCTCGGTTTTGTTGGAAAAGTGGAACCAGTAAAGTAATTATGTACAAAATTTTAAGAAGAAATTGGTGGTATTTGTAACAGGGATACTGACTTGGCAAGAGGAAATCAAAGGTTTTTTTTCTCTGCTCTTGGCCTAACACAAAGGGAAGTCATTCTACTTCTGTGCACCAAACAGGTGCTGTTCTAAAAATGTATACAACAAAACTGTGTCCTTCTGGAAAGGGCATGGAAATCTGCTGAGGAGGACAGTATCAAAATGCTAACGGAGATTATGATTATCCAGTAATCTGAGGGCAGGACTTGAGCCGATGCCCTGGGAAACACAAAATATGATTGGTCCCATGTTTCAGATCAAAATGTTTTGATGACTAAATATCAAATACTTCAAGTGCCCACAAATACTTTCAAATGAGCTGCCATCTGAGAAGTTTCAAAGCAAACAACCCCAGAAAAATTCAAAGAAGGAATACATTACAGAGTCCAGCAATATGGTCAAACTATTCTGGAGAGAGCAAGGTAAAAATCAATTAAGTAGGCTGTTAATTACAAGGTACATGCTTAACTCCAGATGCAAAATAATGATGATAGAGCAGTAAATATATTCCACGTGTGGGCCTTGAGCAGCACCCAGACCAGGTGAGTCACATCGTGCCATGCCACAGTAAGTCTTCAGATAAGAGTGGCTGCTAGTAGGAGACCAACCAGTCAAGTTTGTAGAGAGTAGCTTTGCCTAAAAAGTGGAACCCGTTAGAAGCAACTCCTGCCCCCTCAGCTCTCTGATCACAGAGTATGGTGAGTTGGAAGGCACACACAAGGATCATCAAGTCCAGCTCCTGGCCCTGCACAGCACCATGATGGGCTGTGCACTGCAGCTTTCAGATATATGCAAGTTTGTCATGGTCTCTGAAGAATCAGAAAGGTTGGTAACGCATTTCTGTTGACCAGAGGGTGTTACTTGACATAGGCTGGGACAGAGAAGATGGTGGTGGTTCTTCTTCTGCTATGGATGGAAACACGAGGCTTGAGGGGATGTACCCAAGAATGGGAGTTGTAAAGATTGGAGTCATCCTGGTGCTCCACTAATGGAAGTGATGGCTGGAAGCCTTGTACATAGCATGGCTCAATTTGTGGTTTCACCTGCATGTCTGCAGGCCTGCATCTGCATGTTGGAGCTAATGACCACAGTCAGCTCTGATTTACAGAGAACTGATACAGTTACTTGGCTCTTGTTAAGCTCAAAATGCAGGTTTTGCCTGAGCAAAACTGTAATTTTTTTGTACTGTGAAGATTGTGAGAGAATCCTAAGATATAGAGACCTTATAAACCTGTATCTTTTTATATCTTTTCCTACTTTCTATAGGCATTTCTTCTGGTTCACTCAAATTAACATTGGGAATTTTTTTCTTTCCCATCCCTATCACTTAGGTGTTTGGCTAAAGGTTAAAGGTTAAATTGCAAGATTAAATTGTTTCATTCAACTATGACTTAAAAATAATGAATCCCCCCAATATTTAATCAGACAGTTAATCTGAAAATTTTCTTCTAGATTCTCATTGTCTTAGTGAGTACTATGTTGAGATTTTGATTCCCTTGTTAAAATATAGTTGCTAGTACCTACTATCTGTTTAACTTTTCACAGATTCATAGGATAGGTCATGTTGGTAAGGGACCAGAGGGGTCATCTGTTCCAACCTCCCTGCTCAAGCAGGGTCATCCTAAAGCACCTGGCACAGGATTGCATCCAGACAGTTCTGGAGTCTCTCCAGTAAGGTACACCCCACAACCCATTTGGGCAACCAGTTCCAGTGCTCAGTCACCTGCACAGTAAAGGAGTTCTTCCTCACATTCTGGGCGAATTTCCTGCCCATCCATTTCTGCCCATTGCCTCTTGTCCTACTGCTTGGCACCACAGAGAAGAGCCTGGCTCTGTCCTCTTGGCACCCTCCCTTCAGATATTGATAGACACTGATAATATAGTCTCAGTTGCCTCTTCTTGTGGCTGAACAAGCCCAGTTCCCTCAGCCTTTTCCCATAAGACAGATGCTCCAATCTCTTAATCATCTTTGTTGCCCTCCCCTGGACCTGCTCCAGGAGCTCCATGTCTCCCTTGTACTGTGGAGACCAGAACTGGACACAGCACTCCAGACGAGGCCTCACCAGGGCTGAGTAGAGGGGCAGGATCACCTCCCTTGCCTTGCTGGCAATGCTTTTCCTTATGCATCCCAGGATCCCATTGCCCATCTTGGCCACAAGGACACCCTGCTGGCTCATGGACAGCTTGTTGTCCACCAGGACCCTGAGATCCTTCTTTGCAGAGCTGCTTTCCAGCAGGTCAGCCCCCAGCCTGTCCTGGTGCCCAGGGTTCTTCCTCCCCACGTATAGGAGCCTGCCTTTTCCTTTGCTGAACTTCAGACATTTCTTCTCTGCCTGTCTCTCTTTTACAACTTTCTGTTCAGAAATCCTTTATTTCAGAGTTCATTTTAATTGCAGTCTGAGGTTACCTGACAATTGTTGCTTGACTTGTCCTGGCAGTGACACAAAGGCCCCACCTCTGGCTGAGGTATGAGACAAAATACAGTAATTCCTAATTCCATTGCAATGGGCTCATGTGAAAACGGTACCACTGCCTTTTAGCAACCTTTGGCAAAACAACAGCTACATGAGTAGGAAAGTCTTGTCTTATGCCTCTTCTTTGGAATAATATAGGGAAAGGCTTCAGAGAGAGAGAGGGTGAGCATTATACTGTATTACAAGGTCTGTTTCCTTTATCACTCAGAAGGACAAACCTATATTCTCATTTTGAAGCACCTAAAGTCATTTCAAAATGGATTAAAAACTGATAAATCAACTTGACTTCACACAGCATTGTGACTGCAAGTATATTTTGTGGCAGATGGGCAACGTGGAGGCTCTGTTTTTCAGGGTCTTTACTTCTAGTGAATACCTGTTTTGTTTTGGAGTTCAATTAGCACTTTGAAAATACTGTCATAGAATACCCTGAGTTGGAAGGGAACCAGGATCACTGATTGCAGCTCCTGGCCCTGCAATGGACAACCCCAAGGATTGCAGCATGTGTTTGAGAGCGTTGTCCAACCAACACTGACCCCAAGTTTTAATGAAAAATGGCTCCACAGGTATTGTGTAACTTCATAGGATCACTGCAGCCTGTGAGACTGGCTATTTGTAACACGGTCAAAAGACCTTCAGGTGCAATATGGGCCCTTCAAATCTACCCACCACTAACCTGTGGGTAGTTTTCATGCTTTTTGCATTGTGTGCTGGGTGGAAGACAGAGAAAGTTTAGGAAACGTTATTGCTTCATGCAATATCTTAATACACATCTACCACCCACTGTGCCTATCTAATGCACTATCTACCACTTAGTAGAGCCTGATATTGCACAATAACAAAATTTAACAGCAGTTTGGAAGAAGAAAAATAATTTCTCATCTCATGAGTAGGCCTAAGTCTCTCCCCTCCCTCTGATAGGCAGATCCACTTAAGCCCTGGTTGCTCTGCCAGGTTTGAGGTGTTCACTTTTTGTTGATTTATACATGTGATTTCTGGACTGATCCACTCTGACATGCTTTGCATCATCTCTGGAAAGCTAAGGCTTTGTTTTCCCCAAGTCACTTGTATTCCTTTAGATGTCAATTGATTTCAGCAGAATAGCATCTGCCTGGGTGAAACAATGCTGTATACAACTGGCAAAAACTAAATTAGGCTATGCAAACGAACCTTTGTGCAGTTAGGTTTATTGTTTATGCTTACAGTTGCCCTGATAAACCATAGGTGTCGGCTGTTCCAAAATTAAGCATAATTCTTTGCTCCAGGTAGCAACTTGATGGCTTGGCAGGTGATTAGTTAATAATATCATTTAATCTGTTCCAGTAATTTAAATATTGTCAGCAGCTGAAAAAGTGCTTATTCAAAGTAGCTGCTCTAAGGATGCTTAATATTTTGTGGACTGCCTTCGAGATCTACAGATGAAAGTTAGGTGGTATTACAATTGTTATTGTTGTGTCGTAAAAACTGGGTGTATACTACAACATATTTTCTATGAGTACTCATTTGAATTTGGACTTTAAACAGGCTGTTCTAGCCAACTTGTATTTCTTTCAAGCTTGCTTTCAAAACTTTTTCTGGCTGGTAAGTTTGCAGGGTCTACCCTTTGAGTCTGAATTCTACAAGCATATGCTATGTAAGTCCAGTGGCTGAGGTGACTGAGTTGCATGACCAGAAAAGAGCAACAACATCATGCAAAGTGTGACAGAGTAGAGGAAGATTGGTCTTTACACAGTGATGAAGTAGCTAACAAACAGGGGTGGCTAAACTTACTTACGATGGGTAAGCTTTGCTTGCCAATATTTGTTATACTGCCCTATCGATGGGCTGTAGCTGTTGTCCTTCCTGGAACAGAGCTCCTATGAATTGCCTCAGCTCCCCATCGTGCTTTATGCTTCGCATAACTAGGAAAGAGGATCCCTGTCTGTTCAGCAGAGCATTTCTAGTCCTGCACATGCAAACAGGGTAAAACATCATAATTAGTCACATATTTCAAGTCTTTTCCACTTTAGGCAGCAAAGTCTCTGTGGAGAAACCACAAGGGCTTGGCCAGAGCCAAATAGCTGTGTTTACTGGATATACACAAACGTAGGAGGGCTAGAAACCTGCACTGATGAGCTGGTTGGTTTCTGGCATCTTCAGCCACAGAGAGCTGTGGAGAGTCCAACAGACCATTTAAAGGCAGAGCACATGAGTAAGAATGTTATGTATGGGGTTTTCCTGGTGTTTTTGAAACCCATAGCAGGAGGACACCAACATAATTTAATCCCATTTTGAAGCTCCACTGTGTTTCCAGCATGATACAAAGAAGGTACCTCATATGCACCCAGAGAGTCTGACCGTTTCCACTAGAAATGGTTGCTCTGTTCTTATGCAGTAATACAAATCTGCCACAGAAAACCCTCACTGTTCCCTCTTGTACAGACTATTTGCCTTTCTCCTGTAGTTTCTATTATTCTGACCCGAACAATCTGAACAGCTCTAAATGTGTAATGATACTGTGGGAAAACAGAGGACATTGCATTGGGTATGGATGGTTGTGTGCAGGTAACTCCTTCATTGCTGGATCCAGGAGTGGGTGAGCCTTCAGCTCTGCTTTTAGGGATATTCTTAAGGTACATACAACTGAATGCTATCTGTGCACTGCAACAATATGTACAGTAAGAGAACACACACACTGAAATTGCAGCATGTGAATTGCTCCAGCTGCTGGAGCTGTCTGGGAAGGTGCGTGTGAGGTGATGAGGAGCAACGACCAAACCTCAGCAGAAGAATCACCTCAGTGGTGCTGCAGGTACACGGTTACTTCCTCATCACTTCAAGCTGTCCCATGGCTCCAAGTCAGGCCCTGACAAGGAGAGAGCATGTTCCAAGGCTGTGGAGGGGAGCATGAAAATGCACAGGGCAACAACAACCCTGTGCAGTCTGGCTGAGGAAGAAGGAAGTCTTCTGAGGAAGAAGTTGGATTTGCACTAAGCAATGCTTCTCCAGAGAAGGTTCTGGTTACCCACCGTGACGTGTCTCTAATAATGGCTGGAGGGTGAAGGCATCCGTAGCCTATACCCCACCTTGAGAATTCCCCCTGCCCCCTGGGCTCTTCCCTTTCTGTTCAGAGAGGTTGTTGGAGCCTCCTAGTAATGAAAACTCAAGGTCTATCAAGTTGAAATGAGAACAACAAAGCAAAGCGGATGCCTCAGTGCTTACTCTCCTCTCCGTGTCTCTTCTGGGCTGTGGCTGACTCTGTAAAGGAGCCTCATTTCATTCCAGGAACCCAAAAGCTGTTTATGTGAGGGGAGAAAAAAATAGTGTCAGTAAAGGATTAAAGATTTAATAATCATAAAGGAAAATATGCTCTGTAATGAAGTATCAACACCAATTGACTAGTTTCTGCAGTTTTGACAATTGCCAGGTGTTCTGCAGTAGTATGAGCTGCACCTGCCTGTGTTGTTTCTGCAGCACCTAGGTGCTCTCCTCCCCAGCGACCTGCCTCCTGCCTTGCAAATTCCCTCTGAGAAAAGTGGGAGCATTTCATGTTTGGTATGTTGTCATGGAACCAGAAACCCCTTTGGGCAGATAGTTGTCATATTTTCCTGTTTGTACAAGCACGGGAGTGCTCCTCGGCAGCTTTCACCAGGGATCTGGTGGAGGTCTGGGGCTGTGCAAGGGATCTGCATGGGCAGGAATCTGCTTTGGGGGTCCCCGCTCCCACCCCGCACTCCCTGGTACCAAGGACTCAGCAAACCTGGATCTGGGCCAGCTCCCCAAAGATCTGTGTGTGCCTGCTGTACCTTGCCCTGGTCTAAGCTCTCCTGCAGAAAGTGCCTCTCTTCCTCCGAGGCCAGTGTGTGTACTGGGCTTGTGAGGGGAACAGGCACACAGGAGGTCTCCTCAAGCACAGAGGGGTTGTGGTGGGACTAGTGCCTTGCTGCTGGTGCTGCCATCTGGTCTTTCGGAGTGACTGTCACTCCAGTCCAGGAGCACACTTTTCTCCAAATGTCCTTCACATTCAGAAAATTAATCTTTCTGATTATACACAGGTATCCTTTCTTTTTGGCACTGATTTCTGCCTACCAGACTCTAAGCACTTTTGACACTTTTCATAGAGTTTTCCCCCTTCTATCCCTTCTTCTGTTAAACTTCCCGTCAGCTCTGTTTGCCCCAAGGTGCTGAGACATGGATAAGAAAGAATAAGGAAAGAAGTTGATGCTGAGTCTGGATTTGGTTGATTGCATAGCTAAAGTAGTCCTGTCTTCTGGCAAATTTCCTCACATAATTCGTCTGTGCTCATGTCTAATCTCCTGCTCCAAGGCTGATGCTTTCCCCAAGCACAGTACACCCCCTGTATTCCAGCACACTGACACCCATACATGCTGGTCTACCAAAGGCTGGAAGAAGAAACTGTCATTCCTAGGACACTGTAGGTCACTGTTCCTAGAAGCTGAGGGTGAGGTCAGACAGCAGAGCAAAGTAAACATCATGCAACATCAGTGCAGGGGCTGTGTCCCCATCCCTCTCCCTCCCAGCAATGCTATTTCACTCCTTCTCTGCTCCAGCTTCGGCACGTGTCTCTCTGCACGGATTTACTCAGCCCACTAGACTGGCTGTGGGTTGTTTCCCCCACGCCTGGGGTTAGTTTCCTGCTGGTTTACTGGCTTGAATTGGTTTATTGGCCTGTCAGCTGCACACCAGTGCCAACAGGAGGTAACAGGGAGGGGAGGTGGGCTGGGGTGGATCCCCCCTGTCCCACGGGCGTCTGCAAGCCTCGGTATCGGCCCAGCCTTGCCATCTCACCACACCCTCAGACAGAAAAGCAAAGGACACTTCAGCTATTCCCAAGATAGATGTCTACATAGATAACAACAATAGACAATAAGAGCTGTGTACTGCACACAAGCATTTTTGGCAGATAGCAGCAATTCGGATATCGGCGTCTGACTGCAATTGCAAACCCACCAACACAGAGGCATGCATACCTAAGTGCCTTTTTCCCCCACCCTTTGCTTTCTGTTGCACTTTACCTTGATGGATAGGGAACTGTCTGAATTAATTGCATCCTATTATCATAAAGGTGGTTACTTCATAGTTGCTGGTAATTACCCTTTTGAAACATGCTTCTGAAAGATTGGCACATCTGTTACAATTATTGCTCCTTCCATCATTGCATTTCAAAAATACATGTGTATATATTCAAATTGGGGTTTTAAATCAATTACTGTATTCTTGAGCCTTGGCCCTGTATTCAGAGAGACATATATGTTCTCAGAGATGTATTTTTAAGGAATAAGCTTTCCTAGTAAAAACTCATCTTATCCTTTTGCTCTCTTCCTTCCTTACAGAGCTGGACCAAATCTAGACTTACAAAGGTACAAGCTTAAATAAGATTTAACTAAACTTCTTTAAGTGAATGTAGCGGTAAATGGGATTATGGTTAACAGAGAATCTAAGTCTGCCTAGGTTTTTGGAGGCACTAAGATTGCCACAGAAGTGGCCAGTTCCTACAAAAATACATGAACTGCAGTGACTTTTTAAGAGTCCATGAAAATTGGAGCATCCGATACTTTCATTGGCAAGTTGAAGGCTGGATATACCCCCTCTCCCTCTCTCTGTCTCTCTCTCTGTCCTTGGTTCAGGGAATATTTAAATAAATGGGTAATCTTATTTCTATTCAGCAGGACATTTGTTTTCTGTAGTGCCAAATGAAAAAAGACTTCACCCTATGAAAGGTTCTAAGGTGTTTGAGAACATTCTGATTTGCAGTTTGGAGTCTCTTCTGTAATTAACTGAGTTCATGCTTGATTCCAAGGGGCATAAGTCCAAATTTGATTCTCATTTTATCTTAACACTTAAAGCTAAGTTCCTAAAACTTCAGCATCTGTTGGATGAATTTTCTTCACAATATTCAGACAGTCAAATCTCCACAGGTGCTGCATGAATCTGCTCCTGGAAGAGCTGTGTGGCACAGACACCCTTTAGAAGAATAAATAGGGCTTTATAACCTATTCCTGGCAATCAGCTGCCAGCCTGGAGAGGCAGCTGGCCACCCTGCATGCAGTGTTTCTAGTGGGTTATGGGACAATAAAGTAAAGCTTCTTATTAAAGGGCTAAAGTCATGCTCTGATCTTTTTGAGAGCCTGCCCAAATTTTCCATAATCTTCTGTTTATCAACTATTGCTAGAGTTCATTTATTTATAACCATGACAAATAACCCCCATGTACATTCCTCCAGTGATTTATTGTGCAATTGTTTGCATTCCTGAAACGTAAAACAAACCATCAAAGTAAGGCAAGATGCAAGATATTAATTTTTAAGAAACAAATGGAGGAGAATAACTCCTTGAAATGGACAATGCAAAACGTAAACCAGCTGCTCATACAGTATGATAAGATTTAAACTGAAAAGTTACAGTTCTGATGAGCTCTCCATGAGAAATACAAGCTGTTTCATCGTAGAATAGATAATGGTTATGCCACCTCATCACAATGTACTTAGGTCTCCAATAATTCATCATCCTGCTGTAAAGACTGGGCTGTTGCTGGGCAGCCTGGCTCTAGACCCTGTCCCTCGCTGACCTGTAGTTGCAGGAAGTGATTCATGTACCCTGATCCAGTGTTCTTTAGGGAACAAGAGGGCTGGATCTGGTCTTTAGGGAGTAATGTCAATGGTCCTGTCTATCTAACCTCTACTTCTCCATCCTCTGCTCCTATACCAGTATGTGCACCAGGAAGCTGAGCAGCAATAAGGATAACACAGGAACAACATGGATGTTGTACTCCTACCTCCCAAGGTCTTGGGAGACACGTAAGACTGTGCAAGGAAGCGGTGTTTTCTTTACTGGCTCTGATTATGTTGTTTGTCAGAAATAAACTCACGAGACAAGGGAAAGCCCTGAAGCTTTTGTGTTAAACAAGTGCATTGCATTCACCCAGTAGCCCACTGTCACCCACTGCACTGCACTGATGGTTTCATCTAAGACAGGGCTGGGACCTTCTTCACAAGTGCTGATTTTGAGGACCTTTGAATTAGTGTGACTCCCTCAGGCAGACCTACATTCTTTGACCAGTATTCCATATGGACCTACATCAGATGTTGTATGGGCTGTATGGTTGTGTGATATGCTGGTTAAGCCAGGTCCTGAGTGCCAGGACAAGTGAGCAAGCAGGTGATACTGATTGTACCATCGGTTTGCTCAGCTCCACCGGGCTGCAGCAGAGCATGGGCACTGGGAAACCTGCTGGGGTTGTTGGGATCTACCTGCAAGCTCCTTGGTTTGTGACCACTTGCAACAGGCTCCAAATGAAGCTTTCGCTGTACTGTCAGGTGCCTTCTCTGGGAAGTTCACCCAGCAGCTTTACTCCTGAGTAGCTCTTCTCTGAAGTGTCTCTTATGTTTGAGTGTTATATTTGCAGGACCTTAGTTAGTCCGGTAACACATGCTCCTCCATCAGGCTGGTGAAGATTGGTCAGAAGCCACTAGTAGAGGACACACCTGTATCTCTGCTGGCAATACAGTCACACACCCATATGAAAACACACTTGAACAGGCACATTCTGAACATACACAGATACTTTCCTAGAAGTCAGGCAAAAACCCTATCGTCATTCCTTGCCCACCCCTGCTATTGCAAGCAGAGCCAGTTTCTCAGGGTTCAGGAAACCTGTAGTGAAAGTGTCCCTGAGTTAAACAAATTAAATGGCTGGCTAACATTAACGTAATCAAGCTTCATCTCAGCAAAGACCTGAGACAATGTACAGAGCTCTAACATTACTGGAAATCTGTGAAATAAGCATGCTGTTTCTTGGTTGTTTTGTTCTGGTTAATACCAATTGTTTAGAAAAGAAAATTCTTCTCAAAAAGGAAATCGAGAGCATTTCTCCATCCCTACCGTTGCCGCAATAACAGGAAGCAAAATTCACATATACAGAGCTTGGCAGATAAGAGCTGAATGGCAGTTTGTTTTTTATAGCTGGTAGCAAGGGATCCAAAAGAAAAATCAAACCTCTTGCCCTTCTAATTCACAGTGAACAGAGCCCTGAGTCTTCTGGGACTCATGCAGACAGCAGGATGGATCTACCTAGGGATGAGAGTGGCAGGAGACCTCTCTTTTGAACTGGCAACACAGCTCAGAGAAAAGCAGTTCAAGATCATGGCTGGCAGCTGGCAGCAACACCCACATAAGTTGACCTAGGCACTCACAGAGGTAAGGCAAGAGTGACTCTAAGCAGCTGCCTGTGCCTCACCCAGGGGCTCCTCCATCTTATGATCTCTTGCTTTTCTGACAAAATGTCACACAATCAGAGGAGGGGAATTTTTATCTGACTGGCTGCAGGAGAAGCTGCAATCCTATTAGCATGTCTGCTCATTGCCTTGGCAGGAAGGTCAGCCAAGAAGGTCTTCCCTCATGTGGCAAAACCCAGCAGCACCTCCATCTCTGCAGCTGGCATCCCACAGCTTGCCTTGTAAAGAATCTTGGCTGAGAGATGAAGGTTTTGCAGGAGCAGTGCAGGGAGTAGCTGAGGGCAGAGCTGTAGTTTGGTTTTTTGGGACAAATGCAGCAGCTGCTTGGTTCTACCAATGATGTCAGCAGCAAAGTAATTCATAGACTTGATCACTTACATGTCTTTTGCGGGGTTCAGGGTATGTCGTCCTTATTAGGAGACTCACATCTCTCAGGTGGTTTCAGGCTATCTGCAGAGTTAGAACAAAGGTGCTCTGTTCATGGTTTATATGTATAATTTTGGATGAGAAAAAATAGAGTTTAAGATACTAGGGCCACATTTCTATGGTACACCAAGTATTTTGTTCCACAACTGTCCCTGTCAGGAGCTGCACAATGCTTGGCAGTTTTCCTTTAGGCTGCTGTGTCTTGACACTTCCTTACATTTTCCATCTTGTTTCTTAGGTTAGTATACAATGTTTTGTTCCACATTACCATTCGCAGAGCCTGGAATACTATCAGTGGATTTCATTTAATCCTTTCTTTTCACCTGGTCTGAGGGCTAATGCAGGTTTCTGACAGCACATTATTGTCGGCTGATGTTGGCACCACTGAAGTGTACACTTCTGAGTCAGGGCTTGCTTGCCGGCTGGTACCATTTGCTATATGTCTATGATACCATGTCAGTAAAAGAAATGCAAGATTACATCTTTAGCAGTAAAAACCAAGGCATTTTAAACAACTGAAATGCACTCTGACCACTGTGCCCTCTGAGGCTGTAATAGTGGAGGGATCCTTGAACAAGGCCGCTGCAAATAGAGACCTGTAGGAACTCGGAGTTCCTGCCCCAAAGAATTCACTATTTAAGAAACAATGTACTTCTGTAATGTATGTGTCTCACCCAAAGGTCCAATCACGCAAGACATTTTCAGGGCTGAAATTAAGCCTGATGGGGCAGCCTTATTAAATGATTAGTCTGTTGTTGCCTTTAGGCTGGGCTGCATTGCAGACGTGTTTGCTGGCTTAAGTGCTTTGAACCAGTTTGCCTGTCTTGACACAGAAGAAACAACCCACTGGTTTTTTCAGGGGGTGGTGGAATACTTTGAATAACATCCACTGAACTGGGATTCCCATCCATTTGAATAGCTCCCTTTTGCTTTTCCCTTTCACACTCCGTTCTGTCCACTTGCCCCCTGTACTTCCAGTTTCCTCCACAGTGTCTTCTATTTGATGTGTTTCCTACCTGGGAATGTACCTTTTACCCACTCTTCATTTACCACCATGAGATAAATGGTTTTTTCTCCCTCACGGACTGTAGAAACAATCTCCATTTATATGTAACAATGATATCACAAGCAGATTTGTTACTAAAGTTAGCAGTGCAGTACATCTTTGACATCACTTGTGAAAAGATGGTCAACCCTCTACTTAATACCCGCGTCATCTGAATTTCTGTCAGGTGGATTGTAGCTCAAAAAGCTGTTTGTTGCTGTGGCACATAGCTGAGCAATTCTTACCACATCTTATCAGGGAAATATCTACAGCCAGGACATTTAATTGCTGTTGCTTTTTTGAGTTAACTGGAAAATATGTCATCTTTAAATAATCTCTAGGAAGTGTCTGAGTTGATAGTATTGTTTGTGGAAGGCAGCCACTGCAAATGTTTGGCATCTCCAGTTTTCATTTTTATTGCTTGTGTATGGAATGTGAGAGGTGTATGTGCAAGTAGCTGTAGCAAATTGAAGCACAGCGATATGTACCCCTAATGGCTTCTGGGAACATATGGGTTTATCTAGATTTTCACACAGTTGACTCTCTAGATATCGCCTGCAAAAAAACCCAAGAAAAATATGAAATGAACACAAATCCTCACCACAGGGCTCAACACACAATTTCAGAGCAATACCTGTCTACTGGTGAATTGTTCTTCTAGAGTAACAAGTTTTTAACCCATAGAATGATAGAATGATTTGGGCTGGAAGGGACCTCACAGATTTCAATCCCCCAGCCATGGGCAGAGACACCTTCCACTAGATCACTCTATCCAACCTGCCCTTGAACACTTCCAGGGATGGGACATCCACAGCTCCTCTGGACAACCTGTTCCATTGCATCACCATCCTCCAAGTAAAGAATTTCTTTTGAATACCTCATCTAAACTGAATCTCTTGAACAAACCCAGCTCTCTCAGTCTGTCTTCATAGGAGAGGTGCTCCAGCCCTCTCAGCATTTTTGTGGCCCTCCATGGGCTTGTTCCAGCAGATCCATGTCCTTCTTATGTTGGGAGCCTCAGAGCAGGATAGAGCAACAAGGTATGCACTCCTTGCTGTGTGGCAGGTGACTGTAAGCTCCAAATGACACCTTCACTGAGACAAGTGCAACTGACTTTCACAGGTCTGGGAGCCTAAAACCTGCCTGGAACTGAGTCAGAGCTTCTGTGGTGATGCATAAGGTGGGCAAGACTCAGAGCCACTTGCCATCATGCTGAGAAACCTCAGCCAAAAAATTCAGGTGTTGACGAGGCTGGAAAATTCTCGCTGCAAGTATCCAGTAGTTCCATGAAAAAAAAAATCTCAATTAAGAAATCATTGGAAGCTTTCATAGTCCCCAGCTTAACAGAACTTAAAGATGAGAGAGGATTAAGGGAAAAACAGGAAGCATCCTGCAAGAATTTTCCCCAGAGCAATGTGGGCGAGGGAATGAGGAGAAAGAGGGAGCCCAGATGTGTTTGCAGTTGAGGAATTCGTGCCTCTGAGGGGTGGTGCATGCTCCTGATCCTGCTCTCACTCCAGCAATGCACACCAGCACTGCTGGGAGAACCCAGGGCACACTGAGGAGCAGGTGGGCAGATTGCCTTGGATCCATGAGTCACTGAGATGCATTTTCTCTTATGTCATTCTTTTCCCCTCTCCACCCCCTGAAAAAAACTCTCCTCTGCAACTCTGAAAGAAAGGGCCTGATTTCTAGGCCTCTGCAAGGGGTAGGATTTTCAGAGCAATGCTCACAAGCAACAGAACTGAGAAAGAAATGTCTTTTATAAAAGAAAACATTTTATTGACCTACATAAAATCATCTTGGTGACAGCAAGCCTCCTGGAAAAAAAAAAAAAGTCACATCTTTCTGCATGAACTAAATTAGCATTTTTATTTGAAGCATAAAACATTGATGAGAAACAATATCTGTACATATAAAAGGTAGTTAACAAGGGAAAACAAGTACATTGCTTAAATAGGGAACCTTGACAGAGAACAAGTTACCAAAGCACAATGATGCTTGAAAAATGCCATGAGAATGAAAATAGTTTTCTTTAACGTAAGTGGAATTATGATTCTCCTGAGCCACAGAATGTAATAATACAAAGTAAATCACTCCCTCCCTTTCCATAGAAGCTCTTTTCACTGTCAAAAAGAGACAACTGTGCCATGGACAGGAGAAAATAATTATTCTGTTAAATTCTGAATAGCACTTTGTCTCCAGATATCAACTTGAAATTGCTGTATCAAAGAAGAGTCATACTAAAATCTTTCTAATTAATGACCATTAATCTTGTAACCTTACTGGTAGTCCCAAAACAAACAAATAAGTGCATTTTTTTTATTCCCAAAGCGAGAGTGTTGTTACAAGAGTGGTGTGGCAGCTATACACACAGTTCCAAAAGCGCAGGAATTAACAGAATTGCCCTGTGAACTTGGGACTGTAACTGGCCTATCATTAGGAAAAGGAAAGGGAAAGTGTTTGGATTCTCTTCCCAGCCCCTAAAATACTGCAAAACAATGTTAATTCTCTATCATACTAATGTGTTAGGGGGGTGGAAAAGGCTCAGCTTAAGAACAGCAGCACAGACAACTGGGCCAGACCTTGATAAAGTTCTTGTATGTGTTTGCCAAAAAGTAGTGCAGTCCAGTTTCTTGTCTGTTCCCTGAGCATCTGTAGTTCCTGTTACTGTGTTAAACTGAGTGATTTTGTGGGTTTTTCTAGTGTTTATCTTTGAAATAACCCTTAGGAGAAAAGTGCTAGCCTCTGCAGTCAACAGGGGAAACACAGACAAAAGGAGTCCTCTAAGGTGAAGGAGAGAAGTTGTGGTGGAGTAGAAAACTGAACCTGTATCTACCATGTTTCCAGCCACTGTCTCACCTGATGAATTACCTCTCTTCTTTCTCCATTTCTTCCTTTGTGGCAGCTTTTCTTTCCATGTAGGTGTGGGAACTGGGAGCCAGCAACGCTTCTGGTTTCAGCAAGCCTTGAGGAGAAAGAAATGGTCCTAACTCTGTGAAATGGGTCTGGGCACACTAAATATCCAGGATGTGCCCAGTTCCTTCACACATATACCTCTGATACAGCCTGGGATGCATCCCACAACAAAATAACATGGGAATGTCTGCAAAGAACAGGAGTAATTACTCAAACTCTCCCCTTACCCTCCCCCCTCTTCAAAGATATTATACTCTCACACATTTTAATAGACATAAGTTAATTTTTCTCCACTTAGCAAAATTGTTTTGTTGACTGAAACGACAGAAAGGAGCAAAACATTTGGTGCAAAATGGAAAAATCTGAGGTACCGCAGTAGAAAAGCAAAATATCTCTGCACTGACATAATCCAGTGCTGTGAACTGCAGTGTCCATGTTTCACACTCCCAGTCTTTCTTATGCTTTTTGTGAGGTACCACAGCACACAGCCTCAGTTTTAGTGACCTAAGTCAAAATGCCAGTATGGACTTAAAATCATAGCACTTCATTATTTACATTATCAAGATCTTTTTTTTCTTTTATTATTTTTTTTTCTGGGCGAGAAAATAAAGGAAAATTGTCAAAGCTTCTTTAGCGATTTTCAAGTTTACAGATGTTCAGTGAAAAAATAAATTTGCTATGAGTGACTTTTATGGGAAAAAAAAAAAAATCCTGTGTTTTGTAACTAAAACTTCCTCCTCCGCCCCCATCAGATAATGTTTGTGGTCACTCTTAGCTGAAGGGAACTTCCCATTGCCAATACCCCAGCTCAAAGGCAAGTTGATATCAATGTGAGGTTTTGTTTATCCAAAGATGTCAGGATCAGGCTATAAGTCTGTAGAAACTAGAGACCCTACTACTTTTCTAGTTGTAGATGTGCAACTGATGGGTGTTCAGCCTCCAGGAGTTTAGATGACTGAGATAAGGTTTCAGATAAACATCCAAATGTTTAGATTTTTATCTAACCCAAAGCTCTGAACCTTTAAAGGATTACCCACCTCCAGGGATAATCCTGTCGTGATTTCAATACCTGTACTGAGTCAAAGTGAGTTCAGTGTGTCTTGGCCACAAGAAATGGTACAAGCTCATCCTACCCTTTGTTTTGGATAGCTAAAACCGTCTGTGTCAGATCTGAACACAATTGCTCGGCACTGATTTAAATGACAGGATACCCGCAAATAGTCATCAATAGGATCACTTATTACCAAAGAAAAACAACTTTTGACACTCTGCTCCTGTGGCCTACAGAGCAGATATGTCCTGAATATTTTTACATTCAATCAGAAGCCTAAATACCTCACAGTTTAACATATATTTTAATGAGCTTCTTTTCTGTCAGCATTCTGCTTTGGAGGAAGGCTTTGCTGCCCTCTCTTGCAGTTATCATGAAAATGTGCTCATGTTGGCACACAGCAAAGCTCCACTGTGGGTTAGTGTGACTGATCCTGAAGATGCAAGATATGCCTGTACAGGGATACAGAGATATATAACTGTTCCCAGATAAAGAACAAGATATCTCACGAGTAGCCATTTCCCTCTGTTACCACAAGTGTGTTAGACAGAGGGAGCCTTTTTTGATCCAGTTCCAGCATTCACACAGAGCAGAGCCCACAGCAGGATAGGCTGTGCGCTCCTCTCCTTCCGAGGCATCAGCTTGTCCAGGTGACCTGAGGAGCAATTGGACTTTGAGCTTCATTCAGCCTTCTCCTAAACAACACATAACTCTTATCAGGGGTACTAGAACTCTTTGTAAATCTGACAAATTATTCTGGGTTTGGTTTTGGTTTCAGGTGCTGTAATCATGCTTCACAAGCCACTAGGAGATGGGAGGAAACAAAAAGAATTATGTGTAACACTTTATAGGTACTTGTGCACACGCACCACGTATGCATGTATGTCAGACATTATTTCACCATGGACCTAAAAGTGCTTTGCAAGTGCTGAAAATGCCACAAAAGTCTCCTTCTCCTTACTGAAAAGCAAATAAAAAAGAAATTAAAGAAAAAATAAATTGGTGTTATTGCGATAGCAAAATTATAGACAGAACACGATTTTCCCTGGGGCTTTTTGGCAAATGCTTTAGCCTTATTTGGGCTGAGTCCCCTGTTAACCTGAAAGGAAGACAGAGGTTTTTTAATAGAAGGATTGCTCAGTAGACTGAAATGTTTGTTTGGGGTTTTTTTCCCCCTAAATCTAAGCAAGAAAAAGAGAGTCACTCTTCTTCATTTAAGAAGTTTGTGTGCTGTAAATTAGCATATCTCTGAAAGCAACTACTGACTTTGATCACTCTCCTGAAGTACAACGGTATTTAAGGAAAAGCTGATCTTATTTTAATCACAGGTTCTTCAGCTCACCTCTGTAATTAGGAGGAAAGCTTGCCTCAACAGTGCTCAGGTGGAATGCACAGGAAACATATGATTAAATGGTGATTCTAAGTTTAGCATTTCACTTCCAGAAAGCAAAATTAGTATCAGGTGTAAAAGTTTTCTGTAAAGTCAAGGGACATTTGAAAGATGAATTAAAAATGACCTACATAATATGCAAAGACAAAGGACAAAAGAAAAGCCTGCTGCGATCTTGGGGTTGCATTCAACAGGACTACACTTTCAACCCTCCATTTTCACACTGGGTCTTCTCTACAGATTTTATTTGACAATCATGGTGAGGTGAGTTACAGAGAACTTTATCAATAACAAAACCAAGAACAAATTTGATATGCTTTCCTCTGCCACCCCTACCTGGATCAGCCTGAAACAGAAGCTTCTCTCTGTCCTGTTGTGTATCCTAGTGTTTGGTAACTTCAGATAAATGTTTTTAACAGAGTTCTGGTGATTATGGTCTCCTTAATGGTTTGTAAATCCCTGGAAGTGGAGGAGGATGTTTTCCTGGAGAGAACAAACTTGTTTTTCTTTTTAAATAAAACTGCTCTTTCATAACTATGTTGATCTGGCCACTGGCAAGCAGATCTCTGCAAATGTATGTGTTAGAACTTGGGAAAAATTAAGATACCTTGCATCAAAAGGCCAACAACTAATTTATGTAAAGATAATGGTCTGGGGAGTGTTTTCATCCACATTATTGTTGTCAGCACAGAATACCTACTGTTTGCATCTCTGGTTCAGTGTTTATTTCCCCACCATTCCAAGAAAATTTCCTCCTAGTAGGAATTTAGCAACAGTAAAGGCAGAAGTGGCTTCATGAACACGCAACGCTCTTTTCATTATATGGCATTCTAGGCAACCAAAATGAACATACGGGTCCTCAGCAGTTTTTTCAGTTTCTTCAGTGAATGCATTCCATATCTCTGTGGTATTCTCACCAGCCTTTTCCACCCTACAATTTCATGTCAAGGGAAGTAAAATCCAGTGTGTGCCATTTGAAGCATGAAAATGTCCAGAGAACTTGATATTCAGCCATTCACAGCTCTCCTTTCTGAAACCAAGTGAAGTCTTGTCTCATGCTTATTTGTGTTTGCACAAACTGTAGCTCAAAGGATCATCAGAAAAAAAAGGGAACTGATTTTCTGAAGTGGATTTTGGAGTCTACGCTACAAAATACAAAATACAAAATACAAAATAGGACACACATTGAGCCAGAACAGGCTTTCTTGTATCCAACAGGTATTTAAGTCTATAACATTTTCTTTCCCTACTGGATGGAATAAAATATGCAGTCTCAGAAAATTATGGTTGGACCACGATAGTGGTCTCCAATGGTAAAGCATTGGTAGGAAATTAAATACTATTTCTTCCCACCTCTTTTTTAAATCCAGTTTGAAGTAGAAAGCATTATCAACAGTAAATGCACTGAACAATTAATTCAGGCATTTGATACTCTCTTGATATCTCTAGAGAAATCTGGAGAAAAATTTTAAAGTTTCTTTGACTCAGAAGTTCTAGACTAGATGCAGAAGCTACCAGATCTGAGGGAAGAGCTTGAGTACATAGGAGACAGACCAGATATCTGGGTTTAAAATTTAATGTAGATTAAGTTCAGTTTTTCAGAATAGTTCCTTCTTTTTGGGTTCTTGGTTTCTAACTTTTATGTTGGTGTAACAGTTTTTTTTGAAGACAATAATCTTTATAGAATTCCCCTCAATTCCATTTATTTCTGTTTGCAGAATAGTTAAGCGTGGGTCAGAAAGTCCCAGGAGTGCCTGACTCCAGGATAAAGGCAATCAGCCTGAGATTACAGTATGGAAAAGCAAGGAAGAAAGAAACTGATGAGTCTAGAGAAGGAGGAGGAACAACTTTCCCCTTACCACCCCTCTAACTCTTTGTTTCACTGTGCTATGAATCTCATGAAATCATGAAGTTACATCAGCCATGTGCCTCAGTGAAAGGACTGGAGATACTGGGCCTGGTCTGCAAGGTAAGGTAGCAGGAATTTACCTGAAAATGCCATGAAACAACACAGCAAACATACATATTTTAGACATTACAAACCAAGCCTCAGGCTATGTGGTGAACAGGTTTGGAGGATAAAGTTGCCTATTGTTGTTACATGGGTATTTATTACCCAGTGAAACCTCTTTAGCTGTTCATTGCATAAGAATGCTTATTTTAAACCTGTGAATTGGTGGGGACCAAATACCCCTATGATTTCATTGCTGCAGCATGTTCTTTATCTGACATTTAACTGAGGGGATGTTTTAATAAATGTGATTTTTCTTTTTGTTACACTCTGGCTGTTTATAAATTATGTTACCGTCTGTTGCTCAAACGAGGACAGACATAGAAATGTAAACACTTCTCTTCACCCTATAACTGATAAATTATACTCATTTTTGCACACTAGTCAGGAAAACCTAAGCTTCCATGTGCAAGTATTAAGAAAGTTGCTTTGATACCTGCAGTTTCTTGGCAAGCGTCATTGAAACACTTTGATATGTAGAACATCACATTTTATAGATGAGTAACAGGAGTCTCAGAAAGGCCAGTCTTGATTTTTCGTTCTCTGAGGTTGAACAGCCAAAGCAAATACAAATGCCACTCTTTCTCAGAAGGGATGCTTGCAGAGCCCTTACCTTGCTGACCCGTCTCCTGTGCCACTTGAGTGTAAGAGAACAGCTTACACTCGACCAATTACACATTTCTAGGGTGCATGTAAGGCACCAATAAGCGAATAAAATCTTGAAAAAGAGGTGCAGCTGTTTCTCCCTCATTTCCAACTGTTGAAGCCAGGATTCCAGCCACCTGCCCCAGAACGACAATACTCAACTCCTCGTATTATGAATGGATTCTCAAGCATGTCTGGCTGACAGGGGACAGGAAGAGAGCAGAATGGGGAAACGGGCAGGAATGGGAGGAAGAGAAGAGTAACAATGCAGTGCTTTGAAAAGGTAGGCTGGACTCCAGTGTGACTTCAAGCACCGCGGAGCTGCGCGGTGTCTCAGGAGCCAGCGGGTTTTCCTAATGGCACTGTGCATTGTGCTGGAGCGGCCACTGCTGCTGCCGCCACACAGCCACGCTGCTGAAGGCTCCAGGGAATTACCTTGGTATTTAATTTGTTGTTATGAAAACAGTGAGTTTCGCTGCAGCAAGAATAGTTTCTTCCCAAACAGTTACCAGAATCCTATTGTTGTTCTCCTTCTTGTTGACCTTTTTGATGGTTTTGCGATTATAATGATTTTCCCGGCTTTGCTATCTTGAATTTGTTTGATTTATATTTTGTCAGGAATTCTGAAAGGGGAAAAGCAGCCCATCTCAGGCAGAAGTTCTGCTAAATGAAGGAGTTTAGAGAAGTAATTTTTTCAAATGGAATCGTGATAGGAAGAGCAAAATTTTCCTTGCTTTAAGCATTTTCATTGTATATGGCCAAAACAAATATAGGGTTCATTTTCAGCCAGACTATCATGCTGTTACCATACAAGCTATTTAATTGTAGGTTTTTTAGATTACATTAAGAGCAAATACTACTTCTTTTAGAGTGTAAACGCTGTGAAAATAATTTTCAGTTCTGTTCTCCTATGTCTATATAGATTCAGAGTTTAATTTCCCAGAGTGCCTAAGACAGTGGCAATCTTAGGAAGGTATTTTCCTGGCTGACCCAGAAATCAAATTACTGTAAAACTATCTGGCTGTGAAATGTCACCAGGGCAGCTGCATGAGCTCCCTCTTGCCCTCTGTTACTGGCCTGTGACATGGGCATGAGGAAGTGTGTAACTGTGTTTCCATCTCATTCAGCCCATGTTCCCTGTCATATTTTAGAAAGCCTTGTGTGACATCCAGTATACAAGCAGCAAGCAATAAGCTGGTGAAAGCATGTCTCCGTTAACTTAGATTTGTGTAAATCTATGATGTTATTTTTGATAACCAATTGTAATAACAAAAAGAATATAAAATTATTCTTACATTTCCTGCAATAAATACTCTTTATTGAAGATAGTTGACTGTATTTGAGGTGACATTTGCATACAAAACTACGCACCACTGTGATAACATAGTCATTATGATGTTATTTACTGTGCTTATACAATATGCTGATTCAGTTCCTGCACATTACTTTTCCTTTACCACTTAAGTCTCTGTGTAAAAAAACACCCAAACAACAAAACCCAGAAATGTACTGATTTTTTTTTTAATTTGCATGTAAAACTCTGTGTTATCTGTCCTCTACAAAGCTTGCATTTTAATTGACATTTCTTATCTACAAGAATGTACTTTTCTACAATAAGAGCAGTGTGCCATAAGCTACTTATGAAAGTCCTATTAGGAGACAATTATTTTCATTATTTTATATATATACTAAGATTAGAATACTGCTAAAAACATGCTATCCACTCCAAAAGTACAAAAGAAAGACCTCTACATTCTACATTCAGTTCTGCCAAGAGAGCTTGCAATCCAGAGACAAAGCCAGCAGGGAACTGAAGAAACATGCAGGAGCTGGGAGATCAGTGAGGCTTTGAGAAAACACAGGCACAGTCTTGAATACTATTTATTAGGGTCCATATAAAGAAATTATAGAATTATCCTGTCTACTGTATGTATTCTGTTCTTAAATGACAGCAACGTAAGTGAAAAGGCAAACGTTAATTACTGGTTTGCTACCATACCTTCCAGAACTGGTGTCATTTTGACATATTCCCCTAAACGACAGAAATAGCTTTATAGCTATTTCTATTTCTTTCGAGAGAAAGAAGCTCTCTATAGAGGCTTTCTTAGGCTTTGCATGTGGTCATGCATACTGTGCCCACGGCCCCTGCAAAGGCGGACTTTATGTGCCACATTACAGATTTTTTATTAGTTTGTTATCAAAGGTACCAAGGCACATAAGAGGCTTTTTTTCCACAGGATTGTTTGCAAGGATATTTGCAGTAGTAGGTTTTAACATAAGACATGGCAATAGTTCAAGAAGAGCAAGGTGTTGCTGCACTTTAATGAAAGAGTCCAAACTCCACTTGCAGAACCCAAAGAACTGTATTCCCCTTCGTTGGTTATTTCACTCCATTTTCCTTGGCATCACCATCTAATGCACATCCTTGCTGTGCAGCTGGGAATGGCTCAGTAAATATCTACTTGAGGAATATCAAAATCTAGACAGAGGTGAAATATTGCTGAGAGAGAGGAAGAGGATATTAACATAAAATCTGGAAAACTAATCCAATGCTGGAAAAGCATATTCCTGTCTTCTCCCTTCTCCCTTGCCTTCCCCTGGCTTGCCTGAAACCCACATTGAGTGTGGTTGTTCGCTTATTTCAGACACTTGGAGTTTAATTTAATGCACTGGAAAGTGAGTTTGGCTTTACCAAGCCATGATTCATTCCAGTGCACAGAAGAAAGAAACGCTTTTACAAGCCCTCTGGCCTCGCTCGAAGTCCATTTCTCAAGGGTGGTCCTGCAATCAGTGGCTTGGAGGAAAGACTTGGATCCCTCCTGCCAGACCCAGACAGGTGGACACTGACCCAACCAACTGTCTTCTGGCAAAAACTCCACTCCTGCAAGATCACTGAGACCTCAGGCTTTGATGAGGTAAATGGTGAGACTAAACCAAACACTACCCTTCCTAATGGCCTTTTGGATGCTGCCCTCAACCAGTAAAAAAGGGCCCAAAACATTGTTGGAGCAGGAGGCTACTCTATTGTTGCCAAACAAAATGTCCTTAGGACTCTGGTAAGGTTTCTGGGAAAGGGTTTTTCTCGTACAGAAACGTCTCCTTAATGCATTGCAGAGTGACTGTCGGGCAGGGCACTGCTTTAATTTTCAGGTTTTTCAGTATTTTCTTCCTGCATGGCCACTGGCACGCAGAGAAGGCAGATGCAGATGATCTGTTCCAATACCAGGTGCCACAAGAGGAAAGAAGTGGGAGATAGGAAGCTCTTCCCACCAGCCTTCACTGTCTTTCAGCCAGGCTTTCTGGACAGCAGCGCACAAGTTAAATGAGATGGGGGAGAGCCAATTGCTTGAGATTGCACAGTTGGGAAAGGGAAGCAAAACCCAAGCCCTCAGCCCAGCCTGCTGCTGATGTTTTCCTCCCTGTGTGCCAGTACTCAGCTTAGGAGCTGCTGAGCTGCATGGTTGAAGGCAAGAGTTATCTTTCAGTTGTGTGTTTGTACAGCACCTAACACAATGAAACCCTTCTCCTCTACTGCAGCTTGGAAACATTATCACAGCACAAATAGTAAATAGCAATCAGGTTAAAGATAGCACTGAATTAAACCAGAGCAATACTCTTGCTGGAGGCCAAAAGGTACACAGTGCCAGCTCAGGCAACTGGCTCTCCAAACTGAAAGAGAACATTCCTCTGCAGTAAAATAAACACTATTCTTTTTTCTCTTGAGCTAGATAAAGCATTGTGTGTTTCTGATAAATCCATATGGTTTGCTTGCTTGCAGAGGAAAACACGAAGAACAACAATTCCCCAGATTTCTTCCTCAGAAGTTGCATTATCAATAAATGCCTGTGATATCAGTCGGGCTCTTTAGCCCACACATCCGGCCAGTATCTTAATTGCAATAACTTCATGTCCCAAAAAGTCAATGCAGTGATATACAAGGGACCTGATTCCAACCCCTAACCTCTCAGAGACCGGAAAGCTTTTCAGCATTCCTGCAAACTTACATAAGAGAGAAGGAGCAGATAACATTGTATGCTTGCAATTAAACATGCAGGATGGTTGTGCCCTCTTGCAGAAAGGAGTGAAAGAATGGCCTCTAAGGAAATTGTTCTGAATTAGAAAATGGCCTTACAACCGAAGAATTTGGAGTGCAAGACCAAGGACCCACGGGACTGTCTGAATTGTTTTTTTTCAAGTCTCCAAAATTACTTCATCGCACTTTTTTCTATAGTCTGTGACAACCTAAAGCCTACTGAATAAACAGACAAAATACTGTTTTTGTGGTCTTTATATATACTGAGCTAGGCCTTAATGGCAGCATTATATTAATTGTACGGAGGACAGACCTGACTTATTCTTAAGTGGATAAGGAAATTCTCTTGACTTAAAATGTTTCCTTTAATTTAATTTGTCTTTAGAATTGGGAACTACAGACTAGAACTGGTAAGCCAGGGAGGTCTGACTTCCATCCCCGGGAAGGTGGTCGGTGGCCCCACACGCCTCTTGGGAAAGCCACCTTTAGAGAAGGTGACCCTATCTCTGCATCTTTAGGAGGGCGTTGGTAGCAGGAGGGTGCAATTTTCAAAACACCTGAATTTTAAAATTTTTAAAAGCTTTTTACAAGATGCCATCCTAAAAGCTGTTGAAGAAACTCTCTGGCCAAAGGATCACAGTCAGCAGTGAGCAGTTCCCAGGCGTATGTGCTGTGTTTTTATTGAGAATAAAGAGGAGAGGAGGGAGTGAACAATAAAATGTGCAAGTTTGCAGATAATAGTAATCATTTCTCAACAAACAAATGCCATGCCAGGCTCGAAAAAAGCACGTGAGTGTATAAAAAATAAGTCAGGAGAGGTCCAGGTAGGTAAATGAAATGTAATGCATGTTTGGAGAAATAATCTAAATAATGAGGCTAAACCTTTGTATTTCCAGTGCAGGAAAGAGACCTCAACATCATCAGTGACAGCTCTTGGGATCATCTGCTCAGTGTGCAGTGTGGTCCAGAAGAGCCAGCAAAGCACTGACCATCACAAGGAGGGGTGTAGATAACAAGAGAAGGAGTTCTATTTTCCTGCTACAGAAAACTGCTGTAGTGACAATACGTGGAGTATGTTGTGGAGTTCTTCATCTCAAGGAGGATATAGCAGAGCTAGATAGGATCCAGAGAAGGGCAAGGTAAACAAGTTCAGATACTGCTGGTTGAATGATAGATTATGAAGAGAGACTGAAAAAATGGAATTTCTTCATTCTGGAGAGAAGAAAGGTCGAGGTGTGAGGGAGAAGATGGTAAAAACTTACACAATCACAAAGGTGGGGATTTGGGCAAAGGTAGAAGGGTTATTTACCAAATTCCTTAATGCTGGAACTAGGGGGTGCTTGCTGAGACTTTGCATACCTGGTAACTCTTCAGTCCTGGATTCCTTGGGAGCAGCCAATGCCATTTACTCTCAGGTGAGCACGGTTTACTCCCCTTCTTCTTGTTCCTGTGCTTCCACTTACCATGCAGCTAGCAACAGGAGCTACATGGGACTATTTCTCTGTCTGCTTGCAGCCAGAATGGCTTCCTTTGGGGTTATGTGAGTATGAAAAAATTCAAGATTAAGGGAGGTAGAAAGGTGTCGATCTGCTGACATGCAGCACTACAGTTATATAATGGCCTTGCATCACAGACTTTCTCTTTAAGAGCAAGGGGGAATTGTTGCTGCACTCAGATAAGTGTCCTTCTGGTTACATTTATTTCTAATTTCCTTTTCATGCATTAATGCCACTGAGTTTCATGGTTATGCAAAAGAATAAAGAAGTGAGATGGCGTTTCCATACCTCAGTTAGTAGTGAAGGTAATTAATTACTACAGAATATAAGGGCAGGCAATTGTTATTTGGGAAATCTTTAAAAGGAGTCAGGGTGAGGGTGATCTTGGAAGTCTAGTAAGGGTCTAATAATGGTAGAGTTTGGTATGGGGCAATACCAAACTCTACCTCTGGATATGAAAGTTCACCTTGGAGTTTTCCCTAGGGCTGTAGCTTTGCTCGGGTTTTTTGTTGTTGTTGTTTTGGGGTTTTTTTTGTCATCTCTGAGACTGTTACTAGCACCCAGAGTGACTTCTGCTTGTTGTTGCAGTCCTGGGGTGCACTCTGATTGAGTGGGGCAGGTTGCATCTTACAATGTAATTCTGCAATGCTTGCATAGCCCCTGTGAAACGAAATCAAGGGCTGGGTTAAAATGCTGTTAGAAGCACAGGAGGAGGATACCTTGAGTTTCATTTCAATGTAACAGAATACGTATATCCAGTTTTGATCACTATGTCTACTGAGAGTAAATGAAAGTATTGCCAGCTTGAAAAGATTGATCTAACCTGCAGGACAACAATGAGGTTCATTAAGTCTCAGTCAACAGAAAATGGTATCACTGTGGTCAGATCTTCTCCTGAAGTCCAAATTTGATACTTAATTTTCAAGCAGAGAAAATTTTTCCTACTTGCTCTGTAGACAAAGTAACTTTTACCATAATGAAATATTGTCACAGCAGAAGGAAGCAAGTTCTTGAATTTAAATATGCCAAAACATTGCAATAATTTAGGTTTGATCTAAGGTCAATCCCAAGATCTCCTTTCTAGTTACAGTGGGTTGAAAATGTATTAACCATTTCGTATTTTATGTGACTTAATGTTGCTATTGTTAAGGGTTGAACCTTGTTACAACTGAGGGATCTGCAAACCATTAAGAAATGAAAATTAAAAGCTTTTTGTTGTTGTTGTTGCCGAAAATAGTCCAACCCTTTTTTATATGAGCACTGTATCTGGGCCATACATATAAATATGAGACAAAATAGAAGATTAAACATGCTGACTATCAGGCCAGTTCTGAAGGTCTGTAGGATATGCAGGACAGGCCAATTTGTGGGTTGCGTTAAAGCCTTTAGTTTTTACACTTCTGAAATTCCAAGCAATACTTCTAGTAGTTCTTAGGAAAGAATTTGCTTCTTCCTGGCAGTTACTCTGATCTACCAGGTGTGTGTGGTCTCTTCCCTTTGCGAGGTTGCCCTTTTGTTCTGACTCTTTTAGCCAAAAAAAAAAAAAAAA
>WEKY01004934.1:224657-274223 GCA_013390045.1 Picathartes gymnocephalus
AAAAAAACCAAAAAAACCCAAAAAACCAAAAAAAACCACCAAAACAAAACCAAAACACAAACAAACAAAAAAAAAACCCCAAAACAACTAATGGCTGTCTACAAACCCTGAGGAGGAAAGAAGTTGAAAAGGTGACAAATGCTTCCTTAAAATCAGAAGTTAAAAGGACTGGATGTCATAACATCGGGTCAAAGGTTGCTGGGTTTGGGTAGTGAGAGAGGAAATGCTGCAGTCTTTGGTTAAGAGCTAGGGGCAGGGAAACAAGTTTTGCAAATTCCTGGAAAATGAGAATTCCACAAAAATTTCAGAACTGAAAGAGGAAATCCAGGAAAATTTTAAACCTACCTTGAACAGTTATATCTAAACTCCAAGACATCCAGTAGAGCCAGGATTCCTAGGGCATCTGGTCTCCTAGTAGTGGCCAGGCCAATAGTGACCTGCCCTGGAGCAGGGGTCCCTGCAGCCTTCAGTTCCCCTCTGTTATGTCATGCACCCAGCAGGAAACACCTCTGGGACCCAGTCCTGCCTATGCTTTATCAGAAGTTTGTCAAACAGACCCATTTCCTGAAGATATTTTCACTCTGGATTGCCTTTTTCCTATTTGTTTCACTGGAAAATTCCTAATGTGCCCTAGCTGCTATACAAGGACACTAGAAGAAACTAAAAGGTAGCAAGTTCAAAGCTGAAAAAGGGACTGTTTTCACCTGCATGATATAATTCAAATATGGATCTCATTCCTGCAGGCTGTCACAGAGGTCAGAAGTTTATCAAGATGCAGAAAGGGCTGGGAATGCATACTGCTGCTGAGCATATTTGTAATTCTATTATGTAATCCTACAAAAGTAGACATGGGGAGGGCTGCTCATGATGAGACTTTTATTGATATCTCATCTTATAATGGGAAGAAGTGTAATTGTATAACATACAGGTACCTAGTGCAGAGGCAATTTCTCGAGGGTCCCCCACATACACATCCAACAAACTTTGGTGCTGGTCATTACAAGTGCAACTAAACCATTTTACTGGACTCTCATCCTGATTTGACGGGAGAGGCTTAAATTAAGCCTCCTTATTAAATGTTAACCCTCATCTTTGAATAAAGGTGTTAAATCTTAGAGTCTACTTTCTTGATGTTCCAAGTTGCCTTGGCTCTCATTGGAAATGTATAGAAAGCATGGATCTTTCTTTTTGTAGTGGTTTGGGGCTGTTTTGTTGGCACAAAGGAGATGGGGAATGGTCAGCAAAGGTTTTTGGGGTGTCAAATCTGCACAGGGCATTGTGGGTGCAATAGGTCCCAGGAAGGGAGAGGAGTCTGTAGGAGGAGTTGGATGTTTGGGAGATGACTCTTCGAATTCCTGAACTGCAAAGACATGGTCTGGGTTTATGCTGACAGACACTGCTGCCTTGCTAATTTTGCTGGGTGGATAGTGTCTGTGCTTCTAGCATTAAAAAAAAAAATCACCTTTGGGTATGATTCATCTAATCTAATTTTAGCTGTTTAAGTCTAGGTCTAGTCATCCAGAGTCCCTATATTCTCAGCAGAGAGAGCAAAGTCTGTCTATAGGGCGATTCATCCCTCTCGTCTCTGATATCTGTCATAAAATGGGTTGAATCATCCCCAGAAGAGCTCATCCTTTTCCACTGACTGCAGTGGAAGCCCAGACACAGCAGATCATGCCAGTTGCCTGATGCTGAGATAGCTCCTGTAAAGTGAGATAAATCTCCCTCCCTGGGTAGCTGTGTTCATACTAACAACAACAAAAGCCAAAATAAACCTGTTTTTAATCAACAAAATAAATGGTGTGTATAACAGAAGGAGGAGTTTGCCTTCAAAGGTACTCAGCTGAAGTCAGCAAGGTTCTACAGCTGTATTCCTCTCCATTTCAGCTCTCAGACTTCAATCTGTACCTGTGAAAACCTTGTCTGCTTCCCTCTTTAGAAAAGCAAGTAGTATTAGACAGAGTGTGCGCCTCAATGTTTTCTTGCTTTTTTTCCTGCTGTATCTGTTATATAAATAAAAGAGATTGGGTCTGCCTATAAACTTTCCCTACTTCCTATCCTCGCACCATCAAGGCAGTTAAAAATGCACTGTTACCTTGCTCCCAGATGATCCTGGGCGAAGAACTCATGCTAGACCTGTAATGAGATAAACTAGTGTTTTTAACACAGATATTTGTCTACTGGCCCCTCAAGCTGGTAGGATGGCTCACCTCTTGTAAAATTAGAATGTGCTTAAGCACCTCATAGCAGACCTCCATTTCATCAGGAAATGACAATTTTTGTGGCTTTTTCATTTGAAAACCAAAGAGGTTACGCACATGTTGAAGAGGCAATTTGTATGCAAATCCTTTTCCAGAACTCTGGAAGCTTGTCTGATAAGAAAATCATAGGAAGCACAAATGAATGACAACAAAAAAAAACCATGGGACAATATTACTCATACAATGACTTTGTCGCTTAAAGCAGGAAAAAAATCCCAGCAAAACCTCAGAGGAGAAGCATGAAGGGAATTTCTGTATTTCGCAAATCCCTTGTTTTGGGTGCAAATGTTTGTCAATGTTTGTCATCCAGGAGGCTTCTTATGCTTAGGTAGATGCTGATTGTCCTTCTATGGAAATATACAGTAAGTTGTGCAAATATAGGCCATGAGGAGACATCCTTCTCCCACCAGCAAGGAATGTGGGTGTGGAACACGTCAGGCTCCAGCCCAGCGCCTCTGGGGCACTGCTCTTGCACAGCCCGAGAACAATAACCACCAGAACATGCCGAGAGACCTCCTTAGAGGAGGAAAAAAAGGAAAAAGAAGAGTGGGGCAAAAACTAAATAAATCTTAGCACAGACTTCAACCTGCCAGTGCGTTGTTCGGTGCTATTTCTGGAGAACAATGGCATGTGGGGATAGAGACACACGCGCGTGACGTTTGCTCCTTGCTCTGGACACTGCCTGCAGCAGGTAGAGAGAGATCATAAAGCACAGAAATCATGGTGATCCAGGTGTCTCCCAAGGGTGAATAGTCTCCCCGCTTTGACCTGTCTTGGTGGGGTATCCCTGAGCTGTGAGCAAGCAGAGGGCTGGAAACACTGTTTTTAGTGAACGTGGGGTGGAGAGACTAAAAAATCAGCAGTGGCTGTAGCTCAATAATGTATGAAAATATTCGCGTACTTGCTGCTATCTGTCTGTTTTGCTGGCACTCTTGCTCAGGTTTCATGTGTACCAAAGCAGTTAAGTGCTGTGGCGTGTTTCCTTGTGTTGTGTGGCACGTGTGCATCCCACACACAGAGAGGTGCACGTGTATTCCCCGCACTGTGTTTTGGAACAAACAGCTCCTGTGATGGCTTCTTGTGTAATGCAAGGCTGGATGTTTTCTTAACACATAGGCCTTCCTCCTCTAAAAAAAGATAATTCAGGGTCAGGCAGCCCTTGTAGAGGGACCACTGCACTAACCCATCCTTTGGCATCTGCAGTGATTGAACCAGTGCTGTGTAGCGGCTAAGCTGCTGGATATGGACAGTGTGCTCTGACAGCCAGGACTGCCAATCACAGTGAATCACAGTGACAGGGGAAACACCACCTGGTTTGATCCATGGGATCTTAACACAAGCAATAGCAAGGAGGGAAACATGGGCCACCAGAAAGGATCTGTTGGTGTAGGGGTTGGGCAATGATGCTAACTGTTATTTTAAGGATGGGTTGCCTGACTCTTGGGCCTCACGTCACTGCTTGGTAATGGACACAAGCAGTGGGTTTGATATTTTCCGGCACTGGACACTGCCTGACTATTGCAACTGCTGATGCTGCAACCTTGGAAAAATCAGTGCAGTCATTGAGCTGTTGTTATCTGGGAGATAACATTTGCCTGTGGGGACCCATGTCAGAAAAACATTTGGCTTTTGGCAGATGTCACTCAGCCACAACAAACAGACATTACTTTACGTTTTTTCTCCAGTTTCCTCAGGAGAAAAGTCAGTGGAAGCAAGTAAACCGGTTTCCTGTAGCTCTGGGTCTGTATATCAGATCTAAGCAAATGCAGTGTGAGTAAAGCCATTTTCCAGTGTCAGTCTTAACTACCGCTTCTTAATGTGACCCAAACAAAGTTTTATCACAGGTATGATTTTAGCGTACATTTGATTTAAAAGAAAACAAGTAAGGCAGAGGCTTGTTGTAAATGGCAAGTCTGAAAAAGTATGTTTAAAGGAAGAAAAAAACCATTGAAAAAATAGAGTGGAATACAGACAAAGCAATTACTTGCTACTAGATTTACTAATAACTGTTTTACTGCTGTAAATATAGGGTAAGGAGTGATATTTTATGGAACCGGGGATCAACACATCCTCCTGCATGCTGAACTTCTGGCTAGTTGGGTGGATTTGGGCAGGGAGTGAGGGAGAATTATTACCTATACCCAAGATTGTTGTGTTTCACTCACTATATCTAGTAAGTGTCACTTAATGTAGAAATGAGCCAGAAAGACCACTCCTGATGCATCAGGTCAGGTTACAAAGCCAAGAAACAGTGCGTAGGAGGGATTTCTGGGGCATGCCTTAGGTGCCAACAGCTGCTTTTCATATCGGGGACTACCTGAGTCTCCTTGGCAGAAGCAGAGCTCAGCTGTGGTGGAGTTTGTTTTTGGTGGTTTTGGGGCTGTTTTTGTTGTTTCCCAACTGGAGGCTGAATTGCATACCAGGAAAAAGATGAGTTGGGCTGGTAGAAAGCATGAGGAAATAGCATTCAAAATTTCATCCTTTTAGAAGCAAAGTGATAAGTATCTGCCAGCCCCAGACAGAATCTGCTTTTTCATTTCTGGGTCCCGCTCACTTGTGGCAGTGGTGGGAGCAGGGGCTTAGTGGGGCCCTCTCAGCAGCTGGTGAGGAGGGGATCTGCTTCGGCACCAGCATAGCTGCATTGACAAGGGTAGTCAGGCTCTGTGGTTCTCTCCAGAGACTGTACCCTGCCTTCTTTCATTCCCCAGGTTCTTTGGAGTTTCATCTTGCTGTGCTGGTTTTACTCGATGTCTCTGTTGATCCTTCTTTTTCCAAACTCCCCAAACCAGCAACTTGACAAATCACAGTGAGAGTTTTGGGAGAAAGAGTCAGACAACAAAACGTTGACCCCAGACCCGCACATTTATTTAACACTTGCTTTTGAGGCATGCAACCTGCTGACACCCTTCAAAGTGAGTGACTGCCTTTCCCCTGTGCTGCTGGCAGCCTGGAATGAAGAAGCCACCCTGCCTGGGGGGACACCCATGGCTCTGACTGACAGGCCTCCACACATCAGTTTATCTAGCAGCCAGCTTTGGCCGCTCTGCTGGAATTTGGGAAAAACACAAGGGATACCTGCTCTTAGCAGGGATGGGGCAGTGGGGGCCTCATGTGACTGGGTTATGGAAGCAACAAGCAGCCATGGGCAGCTGGCCATGGGAAGCCAGCGGCTGGCTGCCCAGCTCGAAAAACATTCAAAATCCTCCAGGTCCTCACTGGCGGCTGGAGTTTAGCATAGGCATGAAAAGGCAGCCTCCAGCCAAATGAAAGAACAGCCCAGATGTGAAACAGCTATCATTGCCTGACTTCACCAATTAAATTGGGGCCACTCTCCTATTCATTTGCTTGTTTGTTTATTTTGAGAGGGCAACTTCTTTGTTGTATTCTGTAGCTGTAATTTGATTTGTCCTAGCTTTTCGTGTGCTGTTGAGACAAGCTGAGTGGAAATTCCAGTTACATGCTTTCATTTGCTCCCCCTTGGCATGCAGGCTACGGGAACAGGGCTACAGGCCCACTGGCCTACGTGTCATTAATCTTCTGGGAACAATGAAAAGAGAGCATTTGAATGTGTCTTGGCTTTTCCGGCAGGCTCTCTCTGAAGGACTTCTCCTTTATGTGGTAAGAATAACAAAACAAGGAAAAAAAGGGGGAGAAGAACAATAAAAGAAATCCTTCAGAGAGTGCATGTGTCCCTGGGTGTCCATCAGCCTCACTGGATGGGGCTGCATCCCAATAACAGGAATGAAAGCCCATCATCACAGCAAGGGGCAGAGGTGAGGGCTCCCATTCAGGCATTCAGAACCCAAAAGTTGAATAGATGCAGCTTTTGGTGAAGCGTTGTATATGTAGATAACTGTGCCCTTCCCCTAAAAATGTCCTGGAGGCAAGGCAGAAAGGCTGTATCTGCAAACAGGTGGGTTGTAGCTCTTCATGGCTTTTGCTGGAGAACAACCATGTGCCTTAGCAGATGAGTGAAGAGCTGTGGAATTTCTCTACCTGGAATTTATTCTCTGACAAAGTTTTCCACAACATTCTCCTGGAGACTCTGGACGTTCATGGCTTAGATGGATGTACTGCTCGCTGGGTAAAAATCTGGCTGGATGGCTGGGCCCAGAGGGTGGTGGTGAATGGAACTACATCCAGCTGATGGCTGGTCACAAGTGGTGTCCCCCATGACTCAGTGTGGTGGCCAGCCCAGTTTAATACCTCTAACAATGATCTGGATGAGGGGATCAAGTGTACCCTCAGTCAGTTTGCAGAAGACACCAAGTCAGGCAGTAGTGTTGATCTGCTGGAGGGCAGGAAGGCTCTCTGGAAGGATCTGGACAGGCTGGATTGATGGGCTAAGGCCAATGGTAAGTAAGGTCACAACAACCCCCTACACTCAAGCCTTGGGCAGAGTGTCTGGAAAGCTGCCAGGAAGAAAAGGAGCTGGAGGTGCTGGTTGACAGTGGCTGAACATGGGCCAGCATGTGCCCAGGTAGCCAGGAAGGCCAGTGGTATGCTGGCCTAGATCAGGACCAGTGTGGCCAGCAGGACCAGGGCAGTGATCATTCTCCTCACTAGTACACAGCACTGGCGAGGCCACACCTCAAGTGCTGTGTTCAGTTTTGGGCCCCTCACCACAACAAAGACATTGAGGGGCTGCAGCGTGTCCAGAGAAGGGCAACAGAGCTGGGGAAGGGTCTGGAGCACAAGTCCTACGAGGACCGACTGAGGGAGCTGGGGGTGTTTAGCCTGGAGAAAAGGAGGATCAAGGGGGACCTTATCACTGTGTACAACTGCCTGAATGGAAGATGTAGCCAGGTGGGGGTTGGTCTCTTCTCCCAGGTAACAAGTGAAAGGACCAGAAATTGCTTCAAGTTGCACCTGGAGAGGTTTAGATTCAATATTAGGAAAAATTTCATCATGGAAAAGATAGTCCAACATTGGAACTGACTGCCTGAGGAAGTGAGGGAGTCACCATCCCTGGAGTGTGTGTAGAGGACATGTAGATCTGGCAGCTGGGGACATGGTTTAGTGGTGGAGTTGGCAGTGCTGTAGTTGGACTCAATGATCCTAGAGGTCTTCCCTAGTCGAAATGATTCTATGGTTGTATAACTGCACATAGGATTTCCCTGCCCTCACTGCCTCTCAGGTATCACACTCGCCCAGTTACCGCTCCCATATGCTCTGTGGTGCAGGTTTGCTGTTTGCTTAAACAATAACTGGACTGAATTCATGGGAAGTCAACCAGGACAAGGCCTCTAGGACCAGGGATTCACCAGGCACTCGCAGCTTCTCTGCCTGAAGTGTCGCTTCCCCACAAAACTGGGGTTTGAGGCACTATGTGCCAACTTTCCTCTGCAAGCCCATGTATCTTAGCTCATCGCTTAGCCTAAGGATTTCCAGACTTTCTGGTAAGATATGTGTCTGAGGAAGCCTTGGGGTGTTGATTATAGGGCTGGGCAGGCAGCAAGAATTCCATTTTGTGAAATATTTCAAGGTGTTGACACTTGTGTCAAAGTGCAATAAAACCAAGACTTTCCCAATTGTTTTTGCCAAAAATAAAATAAAAATAATAATATGGGGAAAGAAAGGGGAAAAAAAAGTGCACACTGCACAATAGCCAACAGCTCAGACTTCACTTGAGAAGTGGTCGTTAATCTGGAAGAGGAAGAGCACTCCTTCCACCAGCCCACTCACCACCCCAGGGTGTGCCTCCCTAGGCTAGAGGTTCTTTACTGCACCCAACGAAAAAAAATGCTTTCTGTGTTCTTCATCAAAAGCAAGCAAAAAACAATAGGTCCCTAAGGAAAGTCTTGGTTTTAATCTACTGCCTTTTCCAAGAAAACACCCCCTCCTTTTCTTAATCTCCCTTACCATCTCCAGTTATAACATTCTTTTTGCCCGTTCTCCACCACACAAAGAATCACAGCAAATCTGGTGCTCTTGAAATTGCTTATTTTTTTTTCCAGTAGGGGAAAAAATAATCAGAATTTCAAAAGTATACTAAGAATATTTTGGTGTTCATCTTCCCTGTAAGCAGTGTTATGCCTATGAATGTTAAATTGCTACTAATCCTGCAGTGGATTAGTAATGAGCTCCAAGCTCATTACTGGAAAACTCATGGACAAGCAGGGTTCATCAGGGAGGCAATTTTAAGGTTTTCCCAAGGTTTTGGTGGGCCTTTTTGAGAGACAAAGTTAGCAAGTGGTCTAAAAGACAACCTTCAATGAGTTCATCTGATGTATTCTGGGTGCTCTGAGAGTGTATTTGCTCCAGAATAAATAGTAAATATTACTGATAAGGAAATAATAACTAATATGTGCCAGAGATTTAATCGCATGTTATTGGAATTTTCATCCATGAAACAATTAAAGGATTAGACCTTACAAACTGAAACTGCCTGACTGAATGGTCCATGAAAAATTTTGTTCAGAGCAGAGTTGCTGGGAAAATACCAATTTATGTGTCAGCAGGAAAGCTGGAAAACATAAGTATCTCAAAATAAAAAATGAATGACTTGACAGAAATGTGTATTTTTAGGAAAACAGTCATTCATATGGTCTGCAGATTTAAAATTAATGATGGGATTTTCATTTTATCAGAATTAAAACACTACAGCTTCACAAAAAGAAATCTCATTAGTGAAGCTGCATATCTGAAATTTCACAGTGAAAGGGCAACTGCTAAAAAAACCCCTTATATTTCATCATATCAGTAAGAAGCCGAAAAAGAAAATCTTTTCAATTTAGTTTAAAGTTTCCTACAAACTGAATTAAAACACAATATTTTAATGTTGCTGTTAAAATGTTCTCAAGAAAACTGGTCATTTTTGGTTCTATCAAGGAAATAAAGTGAAGAGTCTCCCACTTATAGCCGTCAAGTTTTTCACAGGAGCCAGCTTGCAGTTGGAAAGGGACCCTCTTTACAATAAATCTTTCCCTTCCCTAAATCTTTCCCTTCCCTTTTCCCAATTTCCCAGCAAAATTGGGAGAACCAAGGAGAGGGCCTATCCCAGGGAGGGGCTGTTGGCATCCACCATCATCTCTGACCGAGTAATGCAGGACAGGAACCTCTGAGAGATCTGGGTCTGGAAGAAACTTAGCAGCAGTGAGTGTGGCTGAACCGAAAATCTCCCTCCAGTCTATCACCTCCACCTTGATAGTTGGGGTTTTCTGGAATGTCCAAGCCCTACCAGATCCAGTTGAATCTCGTGGTCTGTTGTAGCACCAGATTTAAGTCCCTCCACTGCCAGCTTTGCAGTGAAGAGTTGAAACAAGTCTTCTTGCCAGCAATATGAACACCCAATGATTGGCTTTCTGGGCATGGGAGCTTCTCCTGGCAACTCCCCTTCCCATCAAAGTCTTTAGACAAGGATGGCCATTTCTCATCCCGTTCAACAAGCAGCCTCTCAAGAGCTAAAGTTCAGCTCTGTAAGCAACAGAAATTCTCAGATAATAGTGCAACCAGGCTTACATTTTCCTTTGGTTCCTCCCTGCCTTCCTTTCATCCCACTCTGGTATTTCATCTCACACTCAGCTTGGAAAGCTTTAAGGCAGAGCTCCTTCCTTTGTTGTGTGTTTGCACACCTCGCACAAACTGGGAAGACCTGAATCATGACTGATACTTTGATATTCCCGAAAAACAATTTATTA
The DNA here is from genome assembly GCA_013390045.1 of Picathartes gymnocephalus. Classification (NCBI taxonomy): domain Eukaryota; kingdom Metazoa; phylum Chordata; class Aves; order Passeriformes; family Picathartidae; genus Picathartes; species Picathartes gymnocephalus. The sequence goes on from WEKY01004934.1 coordinate 234,559, forward strand.
TGCATACACACACACACAAAACCCCCACCAACAGAAAAATGAGGATTTGTTGGTATTTGAGCCACACTTGGCATCCCCAACCTCCCCATGCAGCCACCAGCTGTGTGCTGATGGGGTTCAGCCCTATGGGCCTGGGAAGAGGTTATCTAGCTTTGGAAAAGTCAATTAAATCTCAGTATGTCTCAGTTCCCCAAAGATCTTTCAACTGTGCTTTATGAACTGTTTTCCTGTTTGTGGCAGTGCAGGCACCATGTGCCAGCTGCCTCAGAGACAAGGCACACTGAGGTTAAACACAGATATATGCTAGGAACTAAATATAAGGGTCCTGCTGCTGTAAGACAAGATTTTCCAGCCATTCAAGGCTCAGGGGAGTCAGTTAGTGTGTGTGATGTCTGTATGTATTATATTTGGTTTTGAGTGAATTGTAAATCCATTTGTGTATATATTTTGCATCCCTAATGCTTTATTGATATAATTCATCTCATTGTTTCAGTGACTTCATGTTTCTCTTGTAGTTACAACACATGAGGAAATAATTTTGCTCAGTAAATAAGGTTGCAAACAGAGAATCTTTTATTTTCTTAGCATTATCAGAGGAGGGCAGGATGGTTTGAAAGGAATGCAGCAGCTTGGAAACAGAAGAATACTGCTTTTATTTTTTTGCAGGTGTCAGTGTGCATAGGGGAATAGTTGTTAGCAAGAATTTTTGGAATAAATTAACACCTTCCAGAAATACCTTGGGCCTCAGACCGGCAAAGCAATTAAACATGTGCTCAGGCTGGAACATTGCCTATTTTGCAAATCACTTATGTGCATAACATTAAACAGAGGCTTAATTACTCTGCAAGAGTAGAGCTGGAAAGGACCTCAAGAGATGATCTACAGCAGCCCTGACAGCTGTTTCGCTAACAGTTCTCCAATGACAGGGTTTGTACAGCCTCCTCTGGTACCTTGTTCCAACTATCCTTCAAATGAGAAAGTTTTGAGCTTTATTTTGGGGTTTGGGTTTTGGTTTTCTTTCTTTTTTTTTTTTTTTTTTTTTTCCTTTTCCCCCCAGGCTGCTAGCTCAAAATATCTTTGTGTTAAATAAACAAAACTCTCCTTAACACAGAGAACAACCAAGCTCTTTTATTCCTGTAACACCCTTCTTGCACGCTGCAGGACTGACAGCATCTCTCTTGTTCTCCCTCAATCCTGTTTCTGTACTGAACAAAGATGGTTTCTCCGACATTTGCTTGAATAATGTGTTTTTCACATCACATATCACTGCCATTGCTCCCTCCTGAACTCACTGGGGAATTGATCTCATTTCAAGCAGGGAGCCAAGCTGATGTCCTACCAGTGTCTTTATTTTTTCTCTTTTTTATTTTTTATACACACAGAGCAAGCCAATTTCCTCATGTTTCACATCCAGCCCTCTTACTGATACACCTTGAAAAATATATTCATCTTTTTTTCTATGTGCACATTGAGATTCTGATCCTCTGTATCCCCAAGATCACTTCTTGGTGTGCTGCCACTTCTGTGCTTATTCGGTCTACTTTATTTGGCATTCAAAAATACTCACCTTTGCTGAATTTCAAGCTTCAGATTTGAACTCCCTCCTCAGTTTGGATAATCCTCTAGCTTTACAGCTAGTGGTGTGAGAGCTGAGCTCACTGACAGTCCCAACCTCTGATGAATAAGGTGAAGAGAAAAGAGACTTGGATAAATACAGGAAGGACTTCCTTAAATGTCATCCTGCCCTGACAGTGAATGATTGACACCTGGTCTCCAAGTGCCATTTTTAACACAGTAGCATGTTCAAGTGAATGTGATTTCACCAAGGTCATATTTTCCTCTTTTACTTCTCAGAGCATTGTGTTGGAAAATGGCATCCTGCCTCTTTTTTAATTACTGGGCTACTTACCAAGTTTAAATTGGTCTGACATGCCATGGTATTAAAAATAAAAAAATATTAGAAAATCCTGCACTGGCTGATATTTGTCAACATATTGTTCTCTTGGGGTTATAACTCGGTTATTTAATTATTCATTCTATTATCTTTCCATTTATCAAAGTTAGGCAGATTAGTTTTGAGTTCCCTGACTCCTCCTTTTTCCTTTCCATAAAGACAGGTTCTCTCTCTGCCATCTTTCAGCCCTCTGGGACATCCCCTTTAAACCTGGACTGTTTGCAGATAATCACTAAAATCTCAGTCTGCTCTGATGAGTTCCTTAATTACACTAGTGTGAGTTTCATTAGACGTCTTAGACTTGAAAACATTATCTTCCTAAAACTTGTTTAGGCAATTCTTTTCTTTTTCAGCCATTATTTCTCCTCTTTATCCAATAAGTAACTGGTTTTCCTGAGTTCTCTGGTTGCTTCTGGGTATCTGGGAGGGTTTTATACCACTTGCTAGTTGCTGTTCATTTTACTTTTACATGCTTGTGCTATTCCTGTGTTCATTCACCAGCACAAATATGCACTACCACTTCTACATTAACTTCCTTGATAATCTTTCTCCCTTGTGATAATCTTCCACAAGGTGCTGGTGCTGTCCTATTCTCTCCAACTACATCTGCTTCTCTCCTCTTCTACTCAGACTGCTTTGTGGCTGTCCAAAAGTAAGCTTGAATACTGTCCTCCAGAAGTCCTTCCTGTGAGACCTGACTTACCATTTCATGGTTTTTACTCTTTTCAAGAATGTAATCATTTTGTGACCATCTTCATCCCCTTTGCCTTACATTTTAAAGCTTGAATTCAATCCCTGCCTGCTCAGTGGCACCCGAACTAAAGGATACACTGCTGCCCTAGACAAACACCCTCCTTACTTGGAAACAGGCTTTTTTATATAGTATTTAAAGAACACAATGAACTATGTCCAGCCCTCTTTGATTAATTACTCATCTAAAATTTCCCCATCATCAAGCCTTTACTTGCCTTGAGATTTGCAGTAACCTCTGCCTGGTTCTGTTTTTGTTTCTGTCGGTGCTGCTTTGTACACCGAGGTCAGGCTCGGCGCTATTGGTTTCATTATGGGATGGAGGAGTCTGTAAATTAAACCTTTTATGGGGCAATTACACCTCCAACATCTTGTTGATCAGGTACCTTCAAGTATGAAGCAGGGTATTGCTGATGCTTTAGTTCCCAAATGTGGCAAAGACTGCAAAGCACTGAGGCATCTGAGGATGGCCAGATGCCTGTTGGGTAGCCCATTAGATTTTTGTTTGTCAAATGTGTAATGGTGTGTGCTCACTTACATGGACTTCTCTGTAAAAATGTAATGTTTGAAATGTTTGGCAGTCCTGAATACGCCAGGCAGGTACTGTCTTGTTGTTGTCTGGAAACACAATACCCCTCCAGAGATACTAAATAAATCAGAGAGTCATTAATAATCTCATCCAGAGCATAAACTGATTATACTGCCAAGGGTCTACCTTCAGTTACATCTTCTGCAGTAGTACTTCTGTCCAATGCTTTTTTTTCCTACGTGCAGGGAAATGGAGAGGTGACTACAGTGGAGAGAGGTGTGATCCTCCCTGACTTCTGCACCTCCCACAGATCTGCTCTTGTCTTGTGCAGGTGTTGTTGTGAGTATCCCTGTGTTCTTGCAGGCATGTGGATCCTCAGGCAGGAGCAAAGGCTTTCCCCAAAGACAGCCAGTGCTCCCACTGAGCGGGGAGGGGATCGCTGCGCTCCCACCATCCTGGCTGACCTAAACCTGGGTCTGACCGCAGTTTTACCCAGTAGCTGTTCTTAAAGCACTTCTCTTTTGCATATTTTGCTTGTTTGATCTTCTGAAGTGAATGCTGGCAACTCTGCCTTGTCCAGCCAATGTTGCTGGCCCCATGCAAATCCTTGAAGTTCTGGATGGCTTTATCACAAGTCTCCCTGCTCCTGTTTAACAAGTGCCATGGTTACGAGCACCATTAGACTGATGATATTCACATGCAGGAAACAATGCAGGGAAAACAGGATTTGCACGGCTCCGGCTGCACTGCCCCAAGAATTGCAGGAAGTGATTGTACTTTATGAAACCGTCTGTGCTCTGCTAGATTGTCTATAGCTTTTAAGGTCAAGTCGTAGCACAGCGCGTTTGAAATGCCCTTTGTAATAATGAGGACTGTTTATGAGCCGTGGTACAGGCTGTATTGTTTACCCTGGGCTGTGGTTAAAAGGTGCTATAACTCAGCCTGTTTTGCAGGATGGCACGGGGAATCTATCACGGGCCTTTCTGGCATGGGCTTGGGCTGGGTTCAAAGGAGGAATGTCCATCATGTCATCTGAAGTATTCCCCGGCATGTCGAAAGTCACGCAGCACGCGCGGCTGCCTGCCGCCATGCAAAGCCAACAAAAGACCCAGGGGGGAAATCAGAAGGGCCTGTCAGGGACCTGGGACATTGCTGGGACATTGGGCACTTCCCACAGCAGCCCAGATGCCCCCTCGAAGCGGGGAGTGGCACAAGCCACACAATGGATGTGCTCAACCCATGGAGAGGAACAGAGCAGCGATGTAGGGCAATCACCGCCCCTGCCAGCTAAGTAGGAAAGTTCTTGCAACCAGCCATTAATTCAGGGTCCATTCTCTGCTCATTCCCTGATCCTTTAAATTGCATGAGTGCTGGCCTGTGCCAAGGCAGGTCCATGCAACAGGGCTGTGAACAATGTGATTCTGCAAAGTGTGCCTTAAATTCAGGTTTGACTCATCAGTATGGAGAGGGCTTAGAGGACTTTGCAGTCAAGATTTGATATGCTCACGAGAGGAAGGGAAGGAGTATCTAGCAGGGGTTGGAAGAGGAAGATGGGAGACACAACTGAAATCCTTCAAGCGGTTGCTCTCTCTTGGTGTTTTGCTGGCTGGAGCCTGGGCTGTGGGTGTATAGACTCCAGCAGCATCCCAGAACAGTGTGAGGGGGCATGAAACCAGCCCCTGCAGGAGCTGATGAAAAGCCTCGGTGTGCTCTTGCTCTGGTTCACCCCCTCCTTCCCCATGATCATGGTCATGAGAAAGAATTTACCCCCTTCACAAGATATGGCTGGGCTCTAGAGTAGGTAAATTGTTTGAAATTGTTTAGTGTTCTTAACGAAGCAGTCTGCTCTTGGTCCAGTTCAATTTGCTGTTGCTGCCTCACAGGGGAAGATCTCCTGGCCTCAGAACTAGGGAAATACTTTGCTTGGGTAGGCAAAATCTACTCCCCCTCCAAGCAGTGAGGAGCCAACCAGGCATCCTGAAGTACAGTGCTGTTTTCAAACAAATAAAACTCAAGAAGTAAAGTTAAGGGAACATACAATTAACATTTGAAGAAGATGCTGAGGGATAAAACGTTTGTCTTTGATAGACATCTTTCCCATCCCCTCCTACTGCTCTTATGAGCACTTTCACTCATTTTCTCCACCTGTTGAATCTCAATAGGAATTAACAGCATCCAGAGCAGACACTTGGTTTGGACAGAGTGCTTGCACAGGAGTGTGTTTGCAGGGCTCTAGCTGGGCCTCACTTTCAACACTGCAAGATCACCAATAGCTCCTGCCACCAAGAAAGATGTAGGCAGAGGAAGGCACCTGTCCCAGGCACCACCACTTCACATACCAGTTTGGCAAAATCCTTTGGTGCAGGCAGTACTCCCTCAGGAGAGAAAGATCTTGGCATCTGCTGCACTCTTTGCCTATCTCCCATGCATCCACCCTCTCCAAGACCTTCTCTGTGGCTCTTCATGTCCAGAAAAATTTACCTGATTCTTTCACTTCTGTCTCTATCCCAATTCTAGTACTTTGTGGCACTGACACTTTCAAGGAGCCTCACCAGCCGTCTGTATATATTGAGGAGAAGGTGCTACAGATCTACCAGTGGACTATGACAACCCCTAAGTGCTGGGAAATATGAGCTTCTAAGAGATCTAAGCGATGGATACACCAAACTTTGGGAAGGGGATTAGAGAGAGGTGGTGCACATTAAAAACACTGGAAACCAAAGGTTCTTCAAAGTATTACTCACTTTAAAAAAATCTTGGCATGCATACATCCAGCGTGAGCAAGCATAGGGTTCTGATCTTATTTTTATTTTTTAACAGCTTGTTGCGGTTAAAGTCTTAGATGCAGTTTGGACACAGCACACAGTGCCCTTCAGGCTATATGTAAAGGAGAAAATGAAGAGGTGGACAAAGCAAATCTTTAAAAAGTTAAAAAAAAAAGACTTCTGGGTTCACTCACATGTAAGTTTAGTCATGAGCGAGCTCTGCTGTTTGAAGGACAAGGACAAATCCTGAGCTCCTTGCTGGTAGAGCCCCTTTTCTACTAACCCACTGGCCATCTTTTGGCAGGCTCTGAAGAGTTTTGACACCGCAGCATTGTTCATTACAGCAGCTTTCGGGTTTATCAGATATGATCACTTGCTCTATTTCCTATTGGTTTTCTTCCTGGAAAACTGGAAGTGTGTACCCAGGAAGATGATGACCGCATTCCTAGAGTGAATATACAAAACTTCTGAGGTTGAGAAATGTTTCTGAGCATGCTGTACATGTGAGTAATGAGGAGAAGAACTCCCAGAAAGCAGCAGAGCAACTTGTCTTTATTCAAAACTTGGGTCTCAGATGTTCTCTTTTTTTCACTTGACTGCTTTTGTGTGTATTTTAGGTCACACAGGCACATACGACACACATTCTAAAACATGGCACACTCCCACCCTAAGAGCATTCTGCAGCCAGTGTTTAATGGCTTGATCCCGTGCAGGAGTTTGCAAACTCTGACCTACAGTAGGTGCACCTGTGTTGTTATCATAAATCTAAAGTCCCAAATTCAGGGGCATAGTAGTGGATGCAGACTAGGAGCAAACAATTTAAGCATCATGGCTGCCTATCTGATTGTCTGTTCATACAAAGGTCTGATCTTTTGCTCTCCTCATCCCCTTTGTCCTGTCCACAGGGTGAGAAAATTGCAGGGCACCCTTTTCACCACACTTCCGCATCACCCTCCCAGGCATTCAGCAGAGGGACATGTGAAGCTGTAGCTGATGAGTAGATCTTGCCAGCTGATCTGTAGCTCCTACCAACCACCAGAGCACGGCTGAACAACTTTATGGAGAACACAAAGTTAAAAAAAAAAAAAAAAAAATTCAACCTCAGAGCAACCTGACATAAATTACACAGGAAACTTTTGACCAGTTTGGCTCCCTGCTTGTAACAACAGCATTTAAGAGCTCTGCTTTACTGGCAATCAAGACTAACTCCAAGGTCAGCAGATCATAACCCCTTATCAAATGATAAATATTTGCCTATATAACCTGAGCACATCTTGTGTGACTGGGGAAGGAAGTTAACTTCCACAATAATTTGTTTGTTTGTTTGTTTGTTTATAACAGGTGGCTAACACTAGTACCAGAGCCTGTGCCAACACCCCTAACTACAAGGCTCAGTTTTCCAGTGTAATGTGCTTTGTTGCTGTCGCAGATAGACCTGGTTGCCTCTGAAATTCAGCCTATGCTAGTGAGATACTTACCTAACTCAAGAGTTTCATTCTTTCAAAGCTCTGGTTTTCTTTTCTTGCAGTATTTAGAGTAATTCAAGCAATTTTAATTTAAAAATGCAAAATTCAGAGTAGTATGTTTACAGTTTCAATCTCTTGCCAAATATTTCTTTTCTAATGTTTTTAATTTTTATTATCGTTTCTTATTGTTAATCGTTTTATTTCAATCAACACTTAAACCTCTAGGGTGTTACACAATCTCATTCTTGCCAACCCTGGCATTTCACAAATCTTCGATGGCAAAATTTTAAATATAATAAAGAATTTGAGATACTTTTAAACTTACGTTCTGGCTTTCCAGTCTCTTGGGTTCATTCATGTTGCACTTCCTTCTGTGCAGGCATCCTTTCTCTAAAGTGAAACTGAAGTGCACACAGTCCCAAGAGTCCAGAAGCTGGGCTTTTAATTAGGCCATGAACTATTTCCCAACTCACAGTTAAAGCTGGCAACATTATAGACAATCCAGAAGAGATCAGACCAAGGTACAATTGAAAGAACATCCTGTAGATTTGAGATGTATTTGCACTTAAACTGCTCCGCAAAGTGCTCAGGTCCCCAGCACAGTGCTTAAAATAAATAAATAACCAGAAGGATGATATTTTTAAGACCCGGTAGGAGTGAAAGTGCTATTCTCTCTCTTTTATGTGAAAAGTTTGCACAGCAGACAAAAAAAGAAAAACCCGCCACAAAAAACCAAAAACAACCAAAACAAAAGCAAAAAAACCAAAAACAAAAAAAACCCCCCCCCAAAACAAAAAAAAAAAAAAAAAATCAAGTGAACAAATGGCTGCTAAAACAGATATTTACCTAAGACTCCCCCAACATTAAAGTTTGTGTGTGTTTTTAATCAAAGCGTGTGGACAGCTTTAAATAAATGTGAATGGTTGAAATCCTCTATGGCCACTATATATCCCTCTGGCTTAATGAGAAAATCCCTAAAGTATGTTTGTTGACAGACTAGTAACAATTGCAGAATTTATACTGTTATTTACCACCACCACCCTCTTCCCTTTTTTTCCTCCTTTTTCCATTGATGGTCTTAAAAGCCTTTACCATATGTATTTTATTTGTTCGTTGATTCACCTCAACTCTTGTTTAATCCAGAACGAGGGTAAATGAAGGGGTTTTTTTGTTTTGCTTTGGTTGCTTGGTTTTTTGTTTCTTTTTTTTTTTGCAGATATTGTTTGTTTGGAGACTGGGGGACCTGGGGAAAAGGGGCATTTGAAGCATGTCTCCCAGGACTCCTTATTAAAGGATGGCAGTTTCTTATCACTTCTCATCACACAGCTGTGGCCTTTTAATTCCTGTTGTTTCTCAATATGCATTCTTTAAGCATTTCCATGCTGACAGTGATATAATTTGTGGCATGCCCTCCCCCCTTTCCCTTTCTGTTTTCATGTTATCTGATTTGGTGTTGTGATTTTTTTTATTTTTTTTTTTTTGGCTTGAGCTTTTTCTCTGAACTTACAGGGAGCTATTTTTAAGTTTTACAAAATATTAAAACGGAAGAGAAATAAAAATGAAATCTGGGTGGAAGAATAAGCAGCAGATTTTGGGAATGCTGGCAGGCAAGAACAGTATGGACTCTGGCTGCTTTTCAAGGAGGATGGGCCTGGTCTTAAATGGCCACTTTTAAGACCAAAATGCAGTGCAAATAGCAGAGCAGTTTCAACAGTTCGGAAAACTGGAGGTGATAAAGTTAACCGACACACAAAGTGTATGAAGCAGAGGCTCAGAGGGCAGACAGCAGCAAGGAACTCCAGCACAGCAGGGTTCAGACATCCTTGCAGGGCAACGCCTCACGGCAAAAGGGTTGGCAAACGACAAGGGAGAACAGGAGACACAGCAGGAGGGCTAATGAGCTTCCACCTGACACAAAACACAGCATTTCCTCCATATGTGGCTAAACCAGAACTAGGTGCTGGAGCAGCATGCTCATTTAACTGGAAAGGAAGAGACCAAGGAGATGGTAGTCAGTGCTAGCACACATTGGTTCTCACAGATTAGGGTGTCCTTAGGATGCTCCTTGGTCTCCTCCAGCTGAGTGAAAAAGCGCTGTTGTGATTTGCACACAAGGCTGAGAGACGGGCACTGGAGGTCATGGCTTCATGCTCAAACACAGACTTAACGTCCAGTGTTAAGTGCCTGTGATAGTCATGGCAGCTGTTCAGTCAGGGGAAGGGGAAGCCACGGGAAGGACAGCAATGCTATAGAACCTTTCAGAGCAAGGGAAGAGGGCAATTTTCCTCCCTCCAGTACCGGAAATTTTCCTCCCACCAGTACTCTGGGAGATGTTCACCCCTGAAGCTGGGTTCACATGCAATTTCTCACCAGCATCACATGGACCTTTTGGAGAGTTCTGCAACATCCCTGGAAGGTTATTTTCCTATTTTCAGTAACTGGCCATGGATTTAGGAATGGCAAAGCTCTCACCTCACCTATTTCTCAGCCTGTGTTCTCCCTCCACAGTTATACAGTGCCCACTATGACTCAGTATGAACAGTGGGACTAAGAAAATAAGAGAATGGGGGATCACTAGGAATATAATAACTGATAAATTAGTTAGTGTTATCGAATTAGTGATTCTAAAATAAAAAATAACAAAAATAATCTTCTCCCCCCAAAACTACCTGATGTTCCTGCAAGCCAGCACAAAAACAATCTGCAGTAGAGCCAAGAAAGCTGCTAAAGAAAGCACCCACAGAACATTTCAGACAAAATAAGGAAGAGTTTTCAATGGCCAAGACATTACAGCACCACCTGAAATTCCCTAATGTGCCTGTCCTTAGAAGGTCAGTGAGAAGCATTAACTGCACAACAGAAACACAGGCATACAGAAAAAGGGAGTGACTCTGTGCTTTTGCATTGTGTACCCACAGTGTGCCCATTTTCCTTGGCTTTGCTGATGTTTTCTTTCCTTCTAGGCATTGCTACTCAAGTGTAGGGCAGAACTAGAGCAGTTGTCCTCTTCATGGTCTAGGCTTGCTTGTCTTGCTGGAGTGTGGAGCCTTGATTTTTGGTGGGATGTCTTCCCTCTTTCCTGAAGTTTACTGGCTGAATTGTTTCTTTTTAACATCCCAGTGTGACTCAGGCATCACTGTGATAGGACCAATACAAACAGAGAGGATCCTGATAACCTGTGGGCTGGCCTGTGCATATTGCTCAGGTTAGTTTTGCTAAACTTTAAAGGGTTAAAAGGCAAGCTGAAGACCAGGCTGATGATTATTCTTATCCTGGGCCTTTGGTCTTGCTTTGGCATGTTTGCCCATGTCACTCACTGAAGTGTCCTGCTGCTATAGCCTGGGTTTGCACTGTGCAAACAGATCAGGGGCTGTAGTTGGGTGGCACAGGGATTACATTGGAGGGAGGAAGAGGAGATTGCATCCCACACATTGAGAAACCTAAGAGTGGCAACTCAAATGTATTTACTGGTACCCAGGCTGAAACACAGCATGCCTTTGTTTTGTTGCAGGGGATTTTGTGAGAATTTTCCATCTGAAAACTGCAATACCTCAGAGTCAAGGGTTTAGGTCCTTGCTTCCAATTTCCTTGACGGTTAAAACCAGATAAAACTATTAGACTGTTTTCTTTGCTGCCGTTGTTACTCTAGACTGATCTCTAAACCTGATATTTCATAGAATTGTACAATGTTACCCTGGAAAAGGGCCTTGGGAGATCTTCTACAGCATCCCTCTGAAATGGGTATTTTTCTACACATTTCTCAGTTTCTGGGTCTGTTTTCAGTACTCTTCAGTGGTTTTTATCCAGTAAACAGTGCTGAGGTTTCTCCTCACAGACTGTATTTCCCAGCCTTTTGTCATTCCTCTTGCTCAGCTCTGCTCCCAAACCACCTCACCTATATCCTCCCTGAAGCACAGCTTCCAGGACCAGACCTAATGTCCAAGTTGAGGCCTCAGTAGATTTGGTGGGGGTTAGGTTTGAGGAGATTAATATGAGTGCCGTGGGGAGCTGGATCCAAGGAATCCCCTGGGATGCTGTTACTGTCCCTTCCCCCCTTGGTACTGATGCTTTGGAGACAAATCCTCCAGGCTTATTAAACATGCAGAGATGTAAGCATCAGGATGCTTGTCTAGGGGATTATGGCCAATCACTAGTACTCATAAAATGCCAGCTAACCTCATAAGAATCTAGTTGGTTTTATGCTTGAGGTTCCCTTGGAGAAGTCTGGGTTTTGTTCACATCCACGTGGGCCTGATAACACAGATCTCCTCCAAGCAGATCTCGCACCTCAGCCGTGCCAAGACTTGCAGAACAAGCACTGCCCTGTCTCATTTTACAAGCTGAAAGGCTGCTTTCAGGTGTCTTCTGAGTTGCATCTTTTTTCCTACACTTTTTGTCTTTTTTCCTCCTATTTATCAATCCATTTATTGTCAAGACACGTGAGCATCGAGATCCCTCTCTCCAAAATGTACCCTTTAGACAAAAAAGGACAGAGCAGTGTAAAATGTATTGAAATATGTTGCCCTAGACACAGGTTTCACCTCTCTCTACAAGATGTTGGTTTCCCCGTGTACCATCCAATGTTCAGTCAAGTCATGCAAGGATCAGCTTTCCTACGAATGTTTTAGAAAGCTGAAATCCAGGAGAAAGACTGTTGCTGCCAAGTGTGGCTAAAAAGAGATGTTTATATCCTTGAGGGACAAAACTGAGGCCACATAGTTTTGGATGATTAAATGGCCTTGTTATCTCGCTGGCTTCAGGAAAACCTGTTCCTAGGCACTCCGTTTTGAGCGGTGTTTCAGGGTGGTGCGGAATTTTTAGAACTTAGAGTCAAGATGAGTGCCAGGAGGCTGGACCAGCAGGGAGTCCTGGATTGACCAGGCCAGGCTGGCTTGGGGCCTGGCAGAGGTCACTGCAGCATGCCAGGAAGGGGGCATCCTGGTAGCAGCCACAACCCATGTCCCCACACTGCTAAATACCAAACCAGGAGGCACCAGGGTACCTGCGTGGCCAGCCAGTCACACCGTGGTGTGCAACTCCACACTCATTCGGATGGGAGTGTGGGGTGGACTTGACTGACACTAATGAGAAGTGTGAAAGTGTTTTTTCTAGACATTAAGGGAAGCAAGTCTCATAAGTGAGTAACAAGAACCTGCAATATTCTTCTAGCTTCAGGCTGGGGCATCTGAGCCGCTTCACTTCTAAACTACAGTATCTTTTTAACTAATTGGTCAGTAGTGACTTCACTTTTTCTGTTGCATCAAGATATGCGTACTGAATTACAATTAGATAATTTATCTCTTTTAAAAAATTTATTCGGTTTGTTTATTTCATGTGCTTCAATTTATTTTTCCAGCAGAGTGCATTTGCAGTTGAAGCTAGGAAGGTGTCCAGTTTATCTTGTTCCGCGCAAACTCGGAAACCTTATCTTTGACCTGAACATTTTTCTTTTCATCAGAGCAGCTTTGCTCACTGTTATTATTCACAATTTTCTATTTTCTTATATACTAGTTCCCAGCTGTGAACAGGGGGATTTTTTCCCCAGGAATACTTGCTTTGGTGGGCACAGTCTGGCACTAAGCTGAGGTGCTGGTGCCCTCTACTGAGCGATGCCGAATGTCAAGAAAAAAGTGCGTGTTTCTGCAGTTCGTTGCTGCCATGACCATCATCCTCTCGAGCTTGCACTCTCTTTTTACATTTCTATCAAGTTTGAAGAATTAAGAAACAGTGGCCTGCACCTCTGACTCCCCCAGGACCACTGTCAGTGAAGCAGAGCTAAAAATTCACAATGTATTGTTAGGAACATAGTTGGGTATATATTCTAAACTCACATTACCTAAGTGCAAGTTGCTTGCATTGCTTTTGTTTGTAGTGTTTACTTGCATTAGAAGTGTCACCGTGTGCCATAGGCTCACCTATTGCCCTGCAGATACACTTTCACTGCCTTGTCCTCTTTCCCTGCCTTGTCTCACTGCGTGTGCAAACTTCGTGTCTGTGCTTCCTCTTTCAGCAGCATCGCAACAGCCAGCCCCCTTTTCTTAGCGACTCCATCAAGACTTTTAAGTATATTGAGGTCTGGACATGTACAGCCAGCCAGGCTTTGGTCCTTCATGCTATCCATAGTGATGTAGGGAGTAGTAGGAAGGAGAACTGTGATACTTGGTATTTACAACTGCATCAGCTGGTTAATGGTTAATGGCCAACCAAGCCTTGGTGTAATGTTTTTCCACTTACTTGTTAGAAAGATATCACCTCTACAACCAGTATATCACAATTTTAAGCCTCTATGGGAAATCTACCTGCTAAGAGATGGATCTCTGCTGTTTTTTCCTGAGGGACTGGGTTGTTTTCTGAGAGTTTTTCCTGGAGAGCTTAAGGCACTTATATTTGCAATCATTTGAATTAATGGCATGCACAGTGAGTATTTAGGTAAGAAAAAGTTGACCAGTTTGTTTCTAGTTGAGGTTGCTGTGGCCAGGGTCTGTCAGGACTCTGAGGAATTTGGCCCTCATGTTGCATCATGCAGGGCAAAGTATAAAACACACCCAAGGGCTTCACTGCCCTGCCAAACACAGGCAAGAAAACACTGATAGGAGTAGGTTAGAGAAGCAGTTTGCTGCAGTTTTGGGTAAAGAGTGGTGCTGTGGATACTGTGCATGGCACAGTGAGGTTCCCCAGAGAACTGCTGGTGCATGTGAGTGGGACATTGCACAAGGGACAGGAGCTGTTTAACCTCAAATTGGCCGAGATGCTACTGGATAAGGCTAAGATTAGCTATCTTGTGTGTCATCTGGACAAGTCATGTTTGCAGGTCACTCTGAGACTGGCAAAGCTGGTCACACGGCTCCCAGGCCCTAGGATGTGAGGTTTGTGAGAAAAATTAACAGAGAAATGAGAAGGACCATGTAATCCGTGGCACGGCTGCCGCCTAGTGACAGACTATATGGCACATAGAAAGTGGCATTAACAAGGCAGAGAGAGATTTGCTCCTGTGTTTCTTGTTCATTTTTAATCAGCACTTTCTAGTGCCTAAACACTTTAGTCTCAATTTTGTGATATTATATAACTTTATTTCTTAGACACCCTGAAAAAACTCCTGGGACGACAAAAGTAACAAACATAAAACAAATCTGCCTTCTGAATTATTTCATGACCTATTTGTTTAAGAAGATGAGAATAATACACAATTCTAGCTATTCCAGATAATTATACTCTCTCTGTACTGTAATTACTGCAATGTCAAGATATTTCTTTCTACACTGAGCCTGGCTGATGGTCACGTTCACTTACTCACAGACACTGTTTGGATTTGACAGGGATTTCAAACTAGACCAAACCTAAATCAGCCAGAGAGTGCTTATGCAATGACTGTTCAAGTGACATCCATGAAAAACAGCTGACAAAGTAAATGTACATAATGCATTTAAACTAGCATGTTTTCTACGATGCGCTCAGGTTAACTGTGTGGTTGGGTTAAAAACTGCCTCTTCTGAATATGGATCTCCTCAGCAAATCCAGTCACCATTCTCCCTATCAAAACACAAGCAAGAGGAATCTGCAAATGGAGGAGGAGAATTTTGGCAGAGCCTGGGAAAATTTCAAGCCCAACACTAAACCGGCAAAATCTTCAAGGATTACAAAAGCACCTTTCATACAGGAGTTGCAATATTTTTCAAAAGACAAGGTAGGTATCTACCTACCTACCTAGCTTCTTTCATAGTGAAAAGGTAGGATTTTGGAGTCCTGTTAATTTAAGGAATACTGCAGTACTCAGATGACTCAGTTACATTCAGCTATGTAGCATGCCTGTTTGTGCGAAGCAATGAAAGCATTTTAGATATTTGAGAAAAGCAAGCCTATAAATAGCAACACAGTTTTGCTACAGATGGGCAGAAACTCCAGCCCTTCATCTCCACATTTCATGCTTTGGGGCACTTGACATCCAAGTCTGACGTTTGCTTCATTAAAATGTTTAGCGTCCACCTACACAAAATTGTAAAACATGCAATTTTCAGCAGACGTTACTTAAGTCACATCTTCTCTTTCCCTGCTCCCCTGCCTCCCCCCCTTCTCCCCGTTTATGCTGTTGAATCCTATAGATTTTCACAGAAACTTCTTTTTATAGATTCTCTTTATTAGAGCACTATCCCTGCTAAGCGCTTCTATGAAATTCTCTATTAGACTGTAACCACCTACAGTCCCTGTGATATCCTGTTAGATTTTCAAAGTTGATTTTATACAAGTTTCTCACTGAGTACATTTTAAATGTCAAATTATAACTTTAAGCCTGTGATAGTATAAATAGTAATTTCATCCTTCCAGCTTTTGGAGGAAACTTTTCCTTCCTTCTGCACATACAACCTCCACAAGCTGTCTGATGTTTCCTGTCATAGTTCACAGAGAAATTTGTCTTTTGAGAGATGCAAACCATTTAAAGAAATCAGAAATGGAAGGAGATTTTAGAAAGTTACTATTACATAAGCGAAGCTGAACTATTATGTAAGAGAAAGAGTGCTGTGGAAAGGAAGAAGTGCAAAGTGTTCTGAAAACTTAACTCCTTGAAGGCCTGACAGATGGTTATATGCTTGAGGTTGTCTTTTTTTCTAATAGTACCAGGTTGATTAAAAGTATCATCTCTGCCTGTACCTCAGACTCTGGTGAGACACAGTGATGCTGCCACTGCAACCAAGACTTGTATTATGCCTGGAAGGTGTTACAGCTCTGTAGTGCTCTGGTGGTGAGCTAATTTTAGCAGACAAGGTTAGGCACCAATATATTTTTAAACAAGCCAGATCAATACTGACATCTATTCCTCTCTGTTCATACTTTCAAGTTTGTGTTAGTTTGGTGGCTTACAGAAACACTTTCGCAATCTGAAAGCAGTATCTGGATCTCCTTCACCAGGAGTCCTCCAGCTGCTCTACCCACCCTTGCAGCTGGATGTTCCACTTTGTCAGAACCAACTGAAGCAGGACTCCTGGAGAATCATTCTTGTCCTGGCACAGCCTTCCTATCTATCTCCATGGGAGTAGGTAAAGCACTGTGCAGAAATTTCCTGCCTTATCCTTTGCTGAAGTCTGACCCTGATTTTGCTTGTTTGGCATTTAGGATGTGCATACTTCATATGCAGTGTTATATCCTGGATTTACAGATCATATGTACAGAAAATCCAGAGTGAAAGAAGATTCCCAGTTCTGTGTTTCTAAAGACTCAGGCTAGAAAATCCTCCACAGCGTGAACCACAGGAGAACAGAACTAGCTGGTTCTGTTCTTGATTGAATTCTTCCCCAGTGTATTAAGAGAAACATTAATTTAAGGTTCAATGCTGTTGATGTGACCACGGAAGTATTCTTGTTACTACATGCAAAACACTGGGTTTATACTGCCCTCTTCTGTAGTATATTGAAAGTGAAAACAGAGTTAAGGCCAGGAACGGCTCTACGAAACTAAATCTTATTTAGTACGAACATTCTTTCTATGGCATTTTTTCCCTCCAGGTCAGGTTTTCCTTCTGATTTCTATTTGTAAAAATATTGTCCTTAGACAGAACGTAACATTTCTTGTTCCTTTTTTCCTTTTAAGTTGGCCTTTGCTAATAGCTCTTCTGCAGAGTAGGTGTTACTTCTTAAAATACCACAGTTACGTAAAGCCTGATTGATATGAGCTAAGGTGGGCAGAAAAAAAAGTTATCAGAACCTGACTGTTTGAAAGAGAAGAATGTATTTTTGTTTAAAGCAGTGGGAGGGCATAATTACCTGCACTGAGGATAAGACAGATTTGAGCTCACGTTGCTGACATGAAGGTCTATGGAGAGCAGTCTTCCCTCTTTGTGTGCTCTCCTGCACCCAGAGCTATCCACCCCACAGCACGAGGGCTTTCTGAAATCCCACTGCAGCCATAGGGTAGCACCATGCTGTTTATCCAGAGATCATGAGCAGTCAGGAAGAGGTTTTGCCTCTCTGACCCTTGTACAGAGAGGCAAATGGGGTGAGGACTTCATGGACGTTTCATGGCTCTGAAGTTGCTGAAGGGTAGGGTAAAACAAAACAAAACAAAAAGCTACAGTGAAGCCTCGACATCTAGAATTTGTTTCATGTTCAAGGCATGCTTCCTGTCAAGGGTTGAAGAGAGAAGCTGGAAAGCTGGTTTTAAATAAAGACAGGTGCAAATTTCCAGCTTTTCTCTTTCAGGGGATTTTGCTAGGATTTACCACTAAGTTTAAAGGATAGCTCTTAAAGCACTTCCTTTAAATCCTTAAGTCAGCTATTTGCAGCTTTTCATTCTTCTGAAACCCTGGGAATCCTATTCTTGCAGTGTCTCCACCAAGCTGTTATGCTTTCAGCAGCTGTACAGAGATGGTTTTGGCCACAGAGATCTGTTTTAGTCCTGTGATTAGGTCTTTTCATGCAAGCTCATTAAATTCAATCTATCAAGAAGCTGTTTTGCTCACTCAGGAAATTCTAGCAGAGCCAGAAGGACCTGCACATTGCAGCATATTGCAGCTCTGAGAAATATTGGAGATGGTCTTCAGAGAAAGAAATCCAATAAAAGGGCCTCTTTGCTGAACAAGTTATTTTAAGACATGTTTTCACATCTTAATGATCCTTCAATTACCAGCTTCCCGACCAATAATGGAAACTGCAGAAGCAACCCAATTTGCAGTTGCACTATTTTTTTGTAATTTTGTTTTATAACCAATATTCTCACAAGGAAATAACAAAGCAGTGATAATACAGCACAGCTGTTATTGCTGTTGATCTATACATGTGTATACATGTGTCAGCCTCTTAAAACCCTTTGTGAAAGCATTTAGTTGGCAGAAGGGTACCTTCAAGCATTACTTTAGCCTCTGATATTCCAGAGGCTTTACTGTTACTAACATTTGTTCTGCTGTTTTATTCCTGAGTTGAAAATATGTGTAGCAATTTGTCAATTTGTCAGCTAAGTTTTCTGCTGGAGTGTTAGCAGGTCTTCTGCTTCTCTCTTTTCTCCTGCACTGAAGATCTTTCCAAAGCAGCATGGAATATTGGAAAATTCTATTAAGGATCGGCAATACATATTCTTTGGACCTGCTTAGCTCTGCTTTTAATGAATTCATTTTTTTTTAAAGTCAGTTTTAGCAACATGTTTTTCACAGGGATTCCCTTGCAAATTGCTCATCCACTGTCATCATATTTTTCTAGCAAAATTCAGGTTTCTCTAATGTCCTTCTCATCACATTTCCTAGAGAATGTAAATTCTCTTTTGTTCTACTTGGAAGCCAAAAAAAATTCTTTTAAAAACTGAAACTGAGTTCAAGAAGCAAAGTTCAGCTATAGGTACAAACTTTGTCAAAGTCCAAGTGTGGTGCAGTTGGAGGCTCATTCCAATGGCTTTGGTCGCAGAGTTGATCAGATGTCACTTGGAAACTAAAAGGCAGCTGCTACCAGTCAGTCAGGATCTCACCAGTGTTGAGGTGCCAGAAAAGAGTGTTTGGCCCTTGTGGTCTGTGTCCACTTTTTCTCAGCCAGCCTATCTGCTCTGAGAGCTCAAGCCCTGCAGGGCAAGGACATGCTGCATAAGTTCAGAGGAAGAATGGGGTCTCTCTTGTGGCAAGGAGGCAAGCTGCAGCACTCTCTCTCTGCAGAGCCAAGCCCCCGACCAGCACAGCACTCCAGCAAATCCAAGGTATAAACGAGTTTTCACTGTTATTGACCAAAGCACAGTATTTTTCTCAACTGGAAGCCAAGGCTCACTGAGAGCTCCCGCTCTGTTTGCAGTGAAAGAAGGGCTTTCACAACAGAAAAGCTCAATAGAAGCAGTTGCTACGTGGGAGGATACTGAAAACAGTGATTGGCATCACACTTTCTTTCTTTCTTCTGTCTCCTCTATTGTTTGAACCTCAAGAATTGCAGGGACATGGCTGCTCTCGTGACGAAGTCTATTACCCTCTTCTCTTTCTCTTATTTCCCCACTTCAGTCATTAAGGTTTGAAGAACAACTTGAAGTAATGGCACTGATGGCAGAGGGGTTATATTTCCCAGCCCTTTGCGCTATCACAAGCGTACACCCACATCTTGTGGGCATAAAACCTGCAGCTGCATCTCCCACATCCCACACCAAGGGCCGTGTGCCTGCTGTGCCCCAGGACAGGACAGGGAAAGGTGAGCTGTTCCTGTTCTGGGGGTGCATGGCTCAGTGCATGCGCCCTGTGGCTCCCTGGGCACTGGACTAAGTCCTCGCAATATCCCCTGCAGTGCCACCACCAGCAACTCTGGACAGATTCCAGCTGATCATACAGATGTACTCCAACCCTGTCCATGAAAGACAGTCAATGGGGTTGTGATGGCACAGAGGGGAAGCAATCTGTGCCTGTTATTTGACTGGCACAGGACAGGTCCCCCATTTATTTTCTACAGGAGACAGGGACCATGACCCCCTCCGTCATGCCACAGTCAAATATTGTCTGACCCAAAACCTTGCCTGGAATTTAGGGTAAAGCTATGGGTATTGCTCTTCTAAGAGAGGCTTAGAGGCTGAGACAAGCTCCTGTTTAGTTTCATAATTGTGAAAACAGAATTAGGGCCCTTGTTACAACCAACACCTTTTGCTAGCACTTGCTGAAAGATTTGTCTAAAACTTGGCTGTAGTTAAATCCATTTACAGTGATAGCAACAGGAATTATGGCTACAAAGCTGAGAGTCATACAGTTTCTCTTCTCTTTGCCAAAGACAGACCGGGGAACTTGTGGTCAATATCACGTAGAGAATCACATTTTCTCGTGCCCTTGCAAGGGAAACAATTGTTAATGGATCTTGTGCTTCAGCAGCCTCTCTCTCCCTGCTACACTTCCCAAGTGTGTAGGTAGAGCAGCGAGCATGTGGAAAGCTTTTGTAAGTTGAAAGAGAGCAACTCAGAAAGATGAGAGCCAGAAAGTTATAAGGAAAGTACTATTAACCACTGACTTCTTAAACCCTGAAAAAAGAAATTGGACAATGAAAGCCATGGTAATCAAGGATGCTGAAGGCATGATTTTCCTAAGCTAGGGAACTGCACTGGGTAGGGATAAACCTCTCTATGTATTTCTGCAGGTATTTGCTGAGGTGAGAAGGACTTTGAAACATGTTCTCGGATTATGCGCTGTTCTTTATTATAATTACTGGTGCTACAGCAGTGCCTAACAACTCTAACAAAGTATCAGGGTCTTATTGTAGAAGTCACTGTGTGAAGGAAGAATAAAAAAAAAAAATGTGACTGTCTTAGGTATTTCAGGCAGGAAAGAGTATGAAAAAGCACCCAGATTGGCAGTGTGTCAGCAAGTTTTAAAATACGAGTCCTGTGAGAAATAAAATATGTGAAAACCAGAGGTTGCCTTTCATATAGTTAACTAATAAGAGGAGTCATAAGGAGGAAGAAATATTAGACCAGCAGCAAGGGAAATGTCTGTGGCTATTTTAATAATCCTTGAAGACATCTTTCAGAAGAAATAAAGCCAATTTTACTGCGGGGAGAGAAAATCCTAGTATCAAGCACTAAAAATATTATTTCCGCCTCCATTCCTCATATTCATATATTTCTAGTAATCTGGACATGGTGTCCATGCCATTTTCCTTCTACTTAATATATAATTTTCAGTGTACTATTGATCTCCTGCCCAGCTGTGAGTAGTTTCTAAGCACAGCATACAAATCACCTAGGGGACTTTGTATTCTCTGTTTAGTAGCCTGTTGGCTTCAGGATATTTCCTAATTTCTTTTTTTTCTTTTTACCCTAGTGCTCTCAGTAGTTCACCATCGCTCCCCCCTCTGACTCATTTTTCCCATCTTATCAAAGAGCAGCTTCTGCAGTGAGCTGAAGCCACATCATTTTTCCCATGGCTCTGCTATTCCATAGCTAGGGCAAATATTTCTGGAGATCAATACTTTTTATTTTCTGTGTTCATATTTTTGGTCTTGTTGCTTTTCAGTGTAGTTCCTTCCCTGCTCAGTGCTTTGCTGACACCTTTGTCACAAAATTAATGCCCCAATTAATCAATAAGTAATGAGACTGAGCTGATTCCAGAGATAAGGGGGAAATGGCAAGGGAAATATTCTGCACATTTCTTTCTAAAAGTCTCTAAGGCCCCCATAAAAGTCTCTAAAAGTCTCTAAGGCCCCCATAAAAGTCTTTCTAAAAGTCTCTAAGGCACTCATAAAAGTGCACAGGGCTAATTGAAGGACTTTCCAAAGAGCAAGTGTCAGAAGAATGCATTTTTGCTCTTCATCTTGACCATGAGTAGCAGACGTTACTCAGTTCACAGCCCAACATGAAAATCCATCCTTTTCAGACAAGGCTATGAGGTAGAGGAGGTTGGGTCCTGTGGCCAAGTAACTGCACAGATGAAGTACAACCTTTGCAGAAACCAAGAAAATGAATCATCAGAAAAATATGATGAAGATTCAGTTGACTGATGCTACATTCCTGTTGACAAGACATGGTAAAGAGGCGGAGACCCAGCTGAGACCAGGAAAACAGAATTATTCAAGGTTGCTACTTCTCCTACAAGAGGAGACTTGAAAGTTATTCAACCCCCGTATGACTGCTCTGCAAGGCTCATGATTTTTTTAGCCCTACAGATATATCTACCAAAGTCCCATGCCTCCCTGGCTGCAGAGGCCCTGTCCATCCATAGGCTAGTACTAGCCCATTTCCCTCATGCCCTTGGCAGTTTTACTGCATCATAATGCATAGGTGCCACTGTTTAATACAGGCTTGCTGTCTGGCTTTCAACCTGGTCAGTCTAGGCGGAGCTCCTGCAAGGAGGGACAGTCCAAGGCCATAGGTAGTGCTCTCAGTTCATGTGGTTCACTGGCTTGTCTGCTTTTAGTCCTTGACAGGGAAGAACCCACGACTATGAAAAGCTCTGTAGTCATGAAGAAATCCAACACCTCATAGCTGTTAAAAAGTTCAGTCCTTGCTGAAACTAAGAGACGGGCAGAAGTTTTGCTGAGCGTCTTGTGAAAGTGCCTCTCCTCACCCACCCCCAGATCTGAGACGAAGAACTCTGAGCTAGGAACATTGCTGTTCTCCAGCACTATAGAGAGATACCTTGAGCTGTTTCACTGTGTTCCAAAATAGAAAAGCACACATACACAGATGACATCTAAACACTTACTGCCTCTGTATGCAGTGCATTCACCACAGTTCAATTCCGTACTAAACCACTTTTTAAAATGTTCATTATGTGGGAGAGGATAAAGCAGGGGGAGCACAACTTTCTTCCAGAGCATAAATGGGTTTCTTTGGCAACCATCACAAGCTGCATTACATAGTAACTAAGTGTAGAAGCTTCTATATTTAGCTTCCGGGCCTGCTATTGACCTATCTTTTTTGCTATAGAAAATTAACATGTATCTCTGCATCATTTGGGGGGAATCCACCCATCCACTGCCAGCGAGGTAGAGATGATGGCTTTGAAATTTGAAACTGCCTGACTAAACTCATTCTCCTTGCCTTTTTATGTTTGGGTTTTAGTGCATTTCCAGTTCTTCATATGTCCTTAGCCTTCTCCAGACTTAACAACTTAATTTTTTTTTCAGCTCTCTCTTCACTGGGCAACAGATGCCATCTGCCTGAAGATGCAGGTGGGAAGGCAGAGATCACAGAACAGTTTGGGTTGGAAGGAACCTTAAAGACCACCTTGTTCCACCTGCCTGCTGTGGGCAGGGACACTTTCTACCAGATCAGGTTGCTCAGAGCCCCATCCAGCCTGCCTTTGAAGGTGCAGTGTGCTACTCTGGTCTTCACAAGCTGAAAGTTTGGAGACTTCCACCACGGGGCCCTTGCAGGGCACAGTAAGCCTTAGAGGACCTGGAACTGCTTATTCTCTTCATAACCCATGAGCCTAAGCACACAAAGGACAACTTCTGATTCCCATTCAGCAATCCCTGAAGTTCAGAGCCTGGGCCCTTCACTGCCTGGAAACACTTCAGCCAAAAAGTGAAAGTCAGATGTGTGTTTACTGAACATGCCCAGAACCACTGTAGGTGCTTAATGTGTGGAGAAGTGGTAATATGTTTCCCCATTTATGATCTTGGTAGCATGGACTCCACGATCCACAAGGGATCTGCAACCACTATTTTCAAAATGTCCATGGAATCTGGGAGTGCAAGTAGTTGCTAGAGAGTGATAAGGATCACCCTTTCATGACCAGCTTCCAACAAAATCATTCAGTTTCAGCACCTGAAATAATGCCACCTGAAATCACAGGTCCCTTTTCTGAAAGTGTTGATTCCATACATAACACAGAAGCATCTAAAAGAGTAACACCCAAGGGAGTTAAAAATAATTCTGAAATATTCTGGAAGAAATTAGTTATGAGGAACTGTTCTTGATGGTTTTGTAATTTTTAATTTTTATATCTTTCCTTAATACCACTTGATTTCTGTGGTCATCCTTTCTCCCACTTTCCCATGGAGAGATAATTACAGCAGGTGTTCTTAGAAAAGGAACAATGAAAGTAATTACTACAAATCGCATCAAAAGAACAAGATCTCATATTTCCAAAAATTAAGAAGCAATGCATATATGCTACAGGGAATTATCCACAAACAGTAAAGACAATAAAACTCTGTCTATACACATTTGGCAGGTATATCTCAAATAATAGTGATAGCTTGACATCCAGGGATTAGCTCATGGATTCATTATCCTTTAAATGAGCCTAATGTTTTTAAAATTACTAGGTCGAGCCTCAGTCTGACATAGGAGTTATGTAAGTCTTCTTTCAACAGCCAGCCTAAATGAAGTGTTCCCTATTTCCCCATTTTTTTTTCCATGGGTTATTTGGCAGACCTCTGGGTGAAATGGCAGGAATTTTACAATGCACAAAACAAGTTTTTGCCATAAGTTGCCACCACAATATATGTATTTACTTTTTTGCTTAAGCCAATAGCAATGTTTTGTTCTGAACCCAAATGGTTATTTTAAGTCCTTAGTCCACACCTTCTCCTAGAAATCAAATTTATAAGGAAATGCATGAGAGGTGGACTGAATGAGGGAACAAGAAGCTGGGTGGAAAATCTTCTGAACCCTCAGGCTCCAAGGGTGGTGATTATGGGTCTGAAGTGCAAATGGCAGCCACTTCCTTGTAGAGTACCCCCGAGGTCCCTACCAGCACCAGTATTGTGTAGTGTCTGTATAAAGGACTGAATAAGGGGAATGAGTGTTCTCTCTGCAGGTTTTCAGACAATGTCTAAACACGAGAGCAGTCAGTATGCTGGAGATCAGGCTGGAGAAATGGGCCAAGGTGAACCTCATGAAGTTCAACCAAGGGAAGCACCAAGCTCTGTCCTGGTGAGAAATAACCCCATGCACAGGACAGACTGAGCTCTGACAGGAAAGCAGTTTTGCAGGTAAGACGTGGAGGTTCTGGTAAACGTCAAGCTCAATGCGAACCAGCAATGCATCTTTGCAGCCAAGAAGGCCAACTGCATGCCAGGCTGCGTTAGCAAGAATGATGACATAATTATTTCCCTCTCCCCTGCCATTGTGAGACCAGCTCACAATTGAGGTGTTATATCCACTTTTGACCTCTGCAGTACATGAAAAACATTGACAATCTGGAGCCAGCCTAGCAGAGGGCCACCACGAGGCTGGAGCCACCGAGTGTGGGAGGAGAAGCTGAGAGAGTTGGGCATGTTCAGCCAAAGGAGAGAGGGTAAGGAGGAGACCTGCTGTCTGCAAATACTGAACAAGGCTCTTCTTGGAACTGCGTGCTGTAAGGACAAGAGGCAACAAACACAAGCTGAAACACAGGAAATTTTAACTTATTTAAGGAAAATATTTTGTGACTGTGCAACTCTTCCTCTTTCCCCGGCCAGCCTGCTGGGAAACCAGTCCCTTCTCCTAGGCACCAGCTAGCGGTAAAAATATGAATTATAAACTTTACTTACCTGATATCTGGATTCAGGTAAAAAACAACTAAACTTCAGCACTGACCAGACAGCCATGACAAGGGCAAAATTCCTTCCCTGAATCCCAAACAACCACTAGAAAGGCATCAGACCTAACCCCTCTCTAATTACAAAGTGGAAGGGCAAGAGTTCTTCATCTGACTGCAAAATGGTACCCAAAGACAGGTTAAAATGCCCAGATGCTTTCAGAGGAAGACAGGGGACCCATCCAAGTCTGTGTTCCTTTCCTCCTGATGGGCTGATTCAAAAGGCTTATGATACAGCCACGCATCCGACCCACTGCAGCCACCAAAGGCTGAGCTGTGAAAGGAGACAGGAGACCTGCTTGACAAGACTCAAGTTATTATATTCTACTCTTTGCTGAGACAAAAAATTCATCCTGATCTTCAGAGATGTATAGCCTGAAAGACAAAGTTCAAGAGTAAAAAGGAAATTTCTTGTTCCTTCAAGATGAGAGATTGACTAAACTGGAGTGTGCTTCCACCTGTACCANNNTGGTGTTTTTTCCCCCCCCCCCCCCCCAAATAATGCATGCAAAAAACCAAGGTTTTTGTTGATCAAAAGTTTAAAATCAAAGGGGAAAAAATCAGCCATCTATGTGTCTTCCTAATCTAGGACTAGGCTGCATTACAACTGTTTAGGCAGCTGATGCTAGTGGGCTGGGGATTGCTGTTACTACTGCTTACAGCAGCAGGGGTTTGTAGCTTGTGAGAAACTAACAACATAACAAGCAGATGAAATGTGTGGACTGTTGCCCATAGAGCACCAACATCTTTATAAAAGAAACATCTTTTTTTAGGCTTTCCATCAATTCTGTCACAGACTTCCAAGAATAAATCATCCCTCCCCTGCCCTGCTAACATGTCAGCCCAAGCATCAATCTGTAGGCTTAAGTCACTTAAAAATGCTGATTCCAAAAGTCTTATCAGTTTACAAAAAAAAAAAAAAAAAAAAAAAAAAAAAAAAAAAAAAAAAAAGAAAAAAAGTTAACAAAGAGATTAAATTAAACTATATGTTTGCATTCTTTTTGTGAACATATGCATCTAATTCTTGCCTCCACTTGAAAAGGGAAAAAAAAATTCAAGAACACTTCCCTTGAATTCCCTCCAAAAGCAGCCAGGTAAGGGCTAGCTAACATATATTTTTAGTTGAATTAACCAGCTATCACACCTTTAAAAATAATGTGCACAATAAATTAAACTGTAAATAAGAGATTTATACATGCTATTTTTCATATTATTCCACAAGTATCTTTTGAGAGGCTTATATAATAAGGGCTAATTTTGTATAACATAGGAGCTTCTTTTTTGCTTTTTTCCTCTCTCTGAGATGGGTGGATGAACCTGAGAGACAAGAAAATTAACTGAAAAGAAATTAACTGCATGCTTCAAATTATCAGTCTCTTAATCAAATTATGGAATTTTATTAGGTTTTTAATTAAGATCTAGTCAAGAAAAGTAAGGACATAGGAAATGCCAGTACTAGACTTAGATATTTCAGAAGAGAAATCACTGGAACCATTTTGCTGTTGTATCTTGCAGACCACTGGTGCAAAATTATCCAGCAATTAATACTACAGACATTGTCATGAGGGACTTGAGGTGTTAAGCCCTTAAATGCTGATCTTACAGTGGAAGTTTTTTGAGGAAACAGGGATAAAAAAAGAAAGGTTCTCCTTTTGGAAAAATTGTGGTTTGATAGCTGGATAGATAGGTATCACTTGGAGCTTTGAAGATAAAGCACAGAAAAGATGCTGGGCACTTCTCCAGGCCAAGCTGAATGTCCACAACTGGTACGTAACACATTCCTCAAGGGGATTGCAGAAAGTTTTCATGCTGTCTTGTAAAGACAGGTGTGCAGAAGTGCCTGGAGGCTTTTTTCAAAGCCTGAACAACTTCTCTTCTGCAAGTTCCAAGCCCTTGAAAATGAAGCAAGAGTGATAAAATACAAGCAGCGCACGGTCACGACCCCAGTCAGAGCCCCTGCTCCAGGGAGGCTGCACATCGAGCCTTCCCGACTGCTGCTTCAGCCACAGCACAGAGGAGCCAGAGATGAGTCAACTTCACAGCTTCAGAAGCCCTTGGAAAACCAGCCTGGTTAAAGTCACTGCATTCCCACAGTATCCACTTTTTTTTCCAGGACTGAAAAGGCATGCGTCTGTGATTTTAATTAAACCATTGGCAGTAAGGAACCTTTTATGTTTGGCGCTACCCTGTAACCCGCTTGACACCCCGCACCCTCACTACTGTTCCCCAGTAGTTTTCTGTTGTTATTCACTCCCTTCTCACTCTTCAGGGGGAAGCACTAAGGGGCAGACAATGCCCTGGCCATTCCTGTAGGCATGGAGGGGTGGTTGTGCTTGCTGCCCTTAACGACTCTTACCGGAGACTGACTGCACTGTGATTAGATTCATCCTGAACATAGTTTGACTCTGAAAGGATTACCGGATAGCTGAGAAGTTTCCCTCAGTTCCTGTCACACCTTTAAAGAAATGCCACGTGGGATGAGGACAGGTCAATGATCTATACATAATGTACTAGCAGACAAACTTTTTTGCAAACCTTTTAAAGTGGCTTAAATGCTGCTGTGTCTGTGCCCAGCTGCAGCTGCTTTGCCCGGGACTTCTGCAGCCTAAAGTGGGAGTAATTACCAGGGGCTAGGGGTGGGCGCCGGGGGACTGGGATACAGAGAAGGGTTGTGGGAGAGGGAGCGGTGCTTGGAGAGGCTGCAAAGGCGTGGGACACCGGGCTGGGCTCTTCCTCCATGGCGCACTACCATGGTAGGGGTTGCTCTGGTTGCAGTTGCCTCTAGAGGGCTCATTGCCTTGTCGGAGAGACAGCAGCTTTTGTTCTCGCCTCTGAGTACTCCATGCATCGCATTGGTTTTCAATCTCTCCTTTATTTCCACTCAGATCTCCAGTGGCTTGACCTCAAAAGCAGAGGTGTGGTGTGTAAGGGGTCTGTATGCCCGCACTGCCATCACCGGCGTACAGCATGCTCTCTCTGTCGGGGAGGTAATGGGGATTTGCTCCCTGTGCACCTCCTGCATCCCCTTGGCATCCTCCAACTCTCCGAACGTTTAAGGCCTGAAATGCTGCACTCCACTGCACTTAAAGCCTGGCAAACATCTGCTCATACCAACATTTCTTCTGCAGAGCTAAGGCACGTGTGTGCTGTGATTCTTTGTTCTGCTCCTCAGGATGGGGCTGACACAAAAGCGTAGGGTTCCAAGACCAATGCCACAGCCAGGTCTTGCATCTGAACAAAATTTCTGATCAGAAAAAGGAGAAGCCCAGACAGAATTTGTACTTAATTAATTCCCTGCTTTCTGATGGCTTCCTCAATTGAAGGACTTGTATTTCCAAATATGTGGAAGATATTAAAGACTGGCTTGCTTCTCAAGGATCAGTTGCTAAGTATATACGCATATTTTTAAAGCTTTTTTTTTTTTTTCCTGTGGGCAGGAGCTACACCTGCAAGGAAAATTGTGAATATGCTGGTTTAACACTGTTAGCACTGTTTAGTCATTCTTGTGACTTTCTTAGTGAACGACACTGCATTTGTCAGTTTTAGATTTCATCTGCAGTTGTGTTGCCCATTTTTTTAGCTTTACCTTACTGCAGGGTAACTTTGCAAAACGAGCAACTTAAAATCTGAAGCCCTTTGTTCTTCCTGAATTTTATAGACTTCAAAATCCTCTGGAGTTCATCTGAATTTGGTTTAGACTAGTCAAACGGGATGAGATCATCTCACTTGCTGTACAGCACTTCCTTACAAGGAGCTTTTGCCATCTGCTGCCAAAGGCAACAGAAAGAGTCTTGTTGCAAGGTCAAAACAGGGACAGGCCATCAGTCCCCCAAAGGGCCGCATGGTTTAGCAGTGGTGCAAAAATCCCCAGCAAGTCCAGGCTATGTGTGTCAAAAGTTAAGTCTGATAGCACAAGTTTACCAGCACGTTCTTACAGCAAACTGATATTCTGATCTTGTGGGGAGGGATCTCCACATCTTTCATCCCAGGGCGTATACCCCATTCACTCAGGGATATCACTGGTTCGGCTCATTTGTCTCCTCTTTCCAAGGAATGGAAAGAGCTTCTGACAGGCAACAGTCCCTGCAGTGAGAAATGAAGATGAGACTCTGGCTACTCAAGTTCAATCCTCTGGCATAAATCACTGAACACTGTACACAATGACAGTGTAAAAAGTTTTTATTAAAGCAGGAGTGTGAATCAAAGCAACAGACAAAAAAACAAACACCAAGCATCAGAAAGGGAATAAACACTTGACTCGGCAGTGCTTTGTGCCAAATGCCCCAGTACACAACAGGAGACTGTCATGTTGTTGATGGTATTTTGTCATAATTATGTGCAATTTGCTTACAATGTTGTTCAGCACAGATAACATAATTATCAGTCTTTACTTGGCTTCTTGCTGCAGAGTGACTGTCTCATTCATGAAACAGTCCTTTTAATCTGCATTCCTTAGTGCCTCCACGGTGAGAGGGTGAATATTTGTATGGACAAAGGCAACTGGACTGTGTATTTCAGAGGTTGCCAGATTGATTTTATGCATTCTTGGAGGACTGATTCTCCAGGGACTCCTCACAATTGCTTTAGTGCCCTTGATTGATAAACTTTGTCTTGTGTGTCCATGCTTTGGAAAGCCAATTTGCATGTATACTGCCAATGATTATTCACTCATTATTTTTATTAAGGAATCACACAGGGGCCTCTCCTGAAAAGCTGTCTCAGACGTGCTACATGAACATAAAGCTTTATGATAGTTCTGCCATAAAGGTTTTTCTGATGTCTAAGAGGTGAACAAGACCACTCTCAGCATCTGCAGAGCTCAAAGGAGAAGGATCCTTTCTGTAAATGGTGCTTTATAATTTGCACAGGGTTCATAGGCAGATACATCTCTCGAGGGAGTAGAGAGCAACACCATAAAGTCCTAATAAGCTAGAACACCTTTCTCCTTTAGGACCATTTGGGATCAGTGTAGATATTTATCAGATAATCTATGTTCCTCTGCAACATTTCATCTCAGCATCTGGAGATGCCATCAAGCTGCCAGGAATGTGATATTCGCTGTGATTTCAGAACATTGTGTTGACTTTCACTACCTGAAAAGAAAGCTCTACTCAGTCATGATGAGTGTTCCTGCAGAGACTCTACTGATTAGGGGGAAAAAAAAAAAAATTAAAGTTTTTTGAATAAAAAGGGCCAGTCTGGGCTTCCATAGACTCATCACTATGTTCTAGGACAACTCACTGTAACTGCCTGGAACAGAGAAGGTACAAGGACAGCTGAAGTCCTCCTGCTAAAACTCCTCTACATGTTTCGTTCTCAATCACCTTCTGCCTGCAGGCTACAAGCAGAGATCCAGCCAGAGCATGGTTTTGTGCCTGGGATTTGGGGTCAGCTGTGACCTGGCAGAGTTTTTGCACCTTTCTAGTGGTGCATGGAGGACCAGAGGTGGGCTGCACACTTCAGCTGCCCTAGAAGTTGCTTGCTCTGTGATGGAAGCCAAATTCAACAGAAAAAAAGGAGAGAGAGTGCTGACCTGAGAAAGTGTGCACATCCCAGGCTGCCAAACCTGCCTAGCCAGCAGCCCATCAGGATTCACTGAGCTCAAGGTTTCTGGAGCTAGGTGCTGCAGAATTCATTCCAGTCTATGAAAGCCCCTACCAGCTTGGCTTAGTGTTACCCAAGTACCCCAGCGCTCATTCACAGTCACTTCCACTTTGAATTGCTTTAATATTCAAATGCTGTGATCACATCCCACAGCTTTCAATGCATTTGACTGGCTTCAGTCTTCCCACCTGGCTCAGGATGACATTTTTAATGAAGTCTTAGTAGAATTGGCCCATCCTGGAGAACTGGTTTATTGCAAAACTGGCTATTTCATGTTAAAAAGAATTATGCAGCCATGAAGATCATTTATATGCATATTAAAATAGTCAGATGTTTCCTCTGTGTGTTTTTGATTTTACAATTAATTGAGAATTCATCCTTCTTTCCCCTTTAAATGACATCAGGTAAATACAGTATAGCTTAAAAGCATTCCAGGCAGCAATGAGACCTGTACTATGTAATGATCCCAGCTAGTGGTGGCCTTTGGCACTATAACCACCAGCTGAGTATTCATCACTGTGTTTCAAAACGTACGGATAGCAATTTGTTTCATACCCTTTACCATAAGAAGAATGCATGAACCCATGTATGGACCAGTTTCTTATCAAAGAATGTGTACTGTCTTACCCTTTACATTTCAGTCTCCTGTTCCCAAAGCTTACAAGTGTCTACAGTATGTCCCTTCTTTTTTTATTAGCCTATCAAACCAAGATGCAGAAGAGTGGCTTTCACAGAAACAGGTCAGCTTACAAGCCTTCAGTATAATGTGAACTGCTTTAATATAATACTTCAGCAGTGATTTTGTTCCTTCAGCCTTCATAATTCTTTGGATCAGATTTTTAAGACCGTATTAAAGCCACCACCAAAACTGTGTTCTAGCTACTAAAATAGCTTTAAAAACCTTGTTCAAAACCCATCCTTGCTAGTGCCTGATTAATAAGTTCAGTTTTATAGCCTAACTAGATAAACCTGATCACTGTGACTATAAACTCAGAAAACAATTTCGTCACCAAGTAGAATATAAGCCACATTACTGGTATGGTTCATAAAATGAATAGCTTCCAGTGATACACTAAAAACCTTCTCCCTCCTCCTGGTGGCTGAAATGATAAAACAGAAACAGTGAGCATCGGAAAGGTTCCCTTCTGGCTTCATATTCATTCAGGGTGATGGAGTTAAGTTTTCTCTAGCAAGCTGAGTTCCCTTCCCCTGATGGAAATCCTGTGTTTGGTTCAGAGAAACCACTTGAAAAAAAAAAAAGAAGGGTTTGGGTAATTTCTCCTCAGTAATTCAATGTGTCTAAATTGGGAGAAACATAAATTTACTGGGTTTTCCTAGATATGTCTCAGTGTTAA
The DNA here is from genome assembly GCA_013390045.1 of Picathartes gymnocephalus. Lineage (NCBI taxonomy): Eukaryota > Metazoa > Chordata > Aves > Passeriformes > Picathartidae > Picathartes > Picathartes gymnocephalus. The sequence goes on from WEKY01004934.1 coordinate 266,941, forward strand.
ATATATTCTATTGGTACCTATGGTGACTCTGGGTAACATTTGCTACACACAGTTTTAGTGTGTTTATATGTACATACTATACACATAAAAATAAAACATATATGCATAAATTTATTTCATAGATGTTCCTCTACGAGATGATCAGCTTCCCTTTCTGTAGGATAAAAATGCTAGCTAATACTATACAATAAGGAAACCATATTCACTTGGAATTCTAGACATCATCCTAAAGCTTATGGATATGATATATGCAGAATGCTAGTTAGTGTTCTGCTTACATTTTGGAGAGCAAAGTTTTAATTTTTAATGCTGCAGAAATGCTGTTTATCACTGTCTTCCATATCTTCAAGCATATCAGCATTTCATAAGTGTTACTAAAACGGTTGCCCAAGGTGTAACCGAACATCTGGATCACTCTCTTTTTCCATGAGGATAAGGATCCAGAATGGCAGGATTAAATGTTCTCATCCCCAAAAATAACTGTTCGGTTTGATGCTAAAAGGGAAGTGAAAGTTTCCTAAACACTTCAAACTTTTGCTTTGAATTTGTATAACAGGGAAGAATTTCCAATTTCTTCAGCCAGGGAAGCTGATGCCCTCTCCTAAAAACTGCTTGGTGGACTGTCTCCAGAGGCCACCACTTTCCTCCATGCCAAAAAAAGTGTGAGCACCTAGGATGCAATTACTTCTACTTCAAGGAAGAAGTGTTTTATGCAAGCTTTCTGCTTAGGACAAGATTTAGTCACTGGTAAACTCTACAGTCAGTGAATGGTCCAATAATGGATGGATCAGAGGGTCTAGATGCCTTTAAAAATGTAATAAACCACTTAGATAAGCAAAAAAAAAAAAAAAGGCAGTAAATAGACTGAGCTCTGACTATTCACAAAAGTATACCTAGAATAACACCATCCTATACAAAATGGTATGATCAAATGTATTTCATAGCTTCACTCAAATTTTGGCCATAGCTCTGGGTTTGAGAAGGTGCTGGCACCTGGCATTTCTTCTTCAAATATAGCTTGCCAAAAATATCCTCCCTGTTTTCTGAATTTCCCCACTCCTGAAAAAACAACTGTGTCCCTTGCATACATATGTTCTATGAGTATAGGCCAGTGACAAACCACTCTCTACAAAGTGTCAGACCTAAGACATCCCTATTTTTGTATACAAAACTTATTACAGACCATCTGCAAAGGATATTTTTAGTTTCTGTAAGATTTTAAAATATTATTCAGAACAGACTTGCTAGACTGTCTCTTTTCCACTAATCTTTGTTGCAAAGGGAATCCAGCCACGTCAGAGGCAAAGCGTTCTGCATACTGGGAAGCCACATCCACATGTTCTGCACGGCCTGGCCTCCTGGTGCCAGGTGGAGTGGCTCACCCACAGGAAGAGGACAAAAGTGCAGCAATGAAATCCATCAGGCCAAGGTGGCAGCCACATTTTGCAGATTTTTGTCTTCATATTTGTTCTCCAGGTTTTTCAGTACATTGACTAACAGTAATGACTCTGTGTGCAGAGTGCCTTTAGGACAGGAAAGAACAGGCTTCCTTGCACAGGGAACCTTTTCATAGCACGTTAAAACTTCCACCAGAAATTATGTGATTCAACACATCAAAATTATTATCTTAGTCTTGGTAAATTATTTGACCTACAAATACCAACCAATGAAAAATGCCTGGTTTTCTCTGCATACTCTCACCCTGACACACATCAACAGGTAATAAACTATTTTACTCCTGTTTTCACTTCAACAAATGTCCCTTAGAGCATCATTTTAGCTCTTTCAAAAGAACCACTTAGAGCAGATATCTGAAAGTAACTTTATGACTGTAAAAGCTTCATTAACTCAGACTTGATTCACATCAACATTTCAAAAGGGAGTCCCTTTTCACTTTCAAATGTTCTTCCAGTCTATCAACTTCTACATCTCTCTCAAAGGCTGGCTCTAAGTCAACAGCTTAATTTCCCAAGTCAAGTAGCAGTATATTCACTTATGCTACTGTATGGGGGCAATTTGCACTGGAAAACCCTATATTTAAAAGAGTGTAGACAACAATTTGACAATAAATTGTCCTTGACTACCAAGCACATACACACACACACACGCACACAAGAAGACAAAGAAAGAAAGCATTTTGCAAATAATAGAATTGAAAGCAATAAACACTCACAGCATTCGTGCCCATTTAAAAGGACAGATGGAGCTGTTTGGGCCTATCAGGTCAATAATCCACAAAACAAGAAGGATTTATGTGATAGACCATAATGGATTTAATCTACTTTAAGAGGGAAGGTTACAATGACTTGGAACAATGCTCAGTATATTCAGGGGCCTGATGTGGTAAATAAGAATTAACACAGTTATTTAAAAGTCAAATGAACAGGTGAAATAACGGGTTTTTAAATGCTCTGTTCCACTGATCTTCAAACTACCTAAGCTTTAATACCAGATGTCACGACAGTGAGTCAGAGACAGGTTGGCAGAGCAGCCTTTCCCTGGGGAGAAGTGCAGGGCCCAACCTCCCTTCTCTTCCCAGCTTGAGAAAACCAAATGTGCAATCTTGGAATGTAATGGGAAGGTGCTTATTGCACACTTTTTTCTTTCTCCCTTAGTTGACCTCTCAGCAATCCCTGACCTTTCACAGGCTCTCACCTAGCATGAAGCAGTACAACCCCAGCTTAAACGAGGCTGCTCAGGTGCTGATTCCCAAAGGAAAGGATCAGTGGTTTCCACCTGATCAGAGTGGATCGTCCTTACCTAGCTTATTACAGGTGCAGGGTGGGCAGGGTTTTTGAAGATTTTGCTTCTTCTGTTTTCTTATCAGTTTGGCAGCTTGATCTTGGGTTAGGCAAACGTGTGATAGAGATTTCACAGGTTCCTTTCTGACCAAGCAGGAACAGAATTTCTTGGGTGCACTATGAATCTGATTTAGTGAGATAGGTGTTTATTTTATTGCTATATCTGGGTATGAGACTACAAACTGTAGCAAATATGAGTTAAAGCTCTCTTCTACCTTCCTGTTTGTAGTTGTCTGTTTCTGTATTCTCTTCTAAAGAGCCTTTCCTGTTTACAGATTCTTGGCTGTGCCCTCCTTGGATTTTCCTACCCCATTTCTTAAATTTCATTTATTCTTCAAACTATTTTTTTCCTTCTAACCACATAACATATTTGAAAACTTCTATAATGCAGTCAGGTCAACAGTAGTTTCCCTTCTGTCTCTGGCTGTGCAATAGGTATTATGACTGCCTCTGTCAATATTGTTACAAGGCATTAGCTGTAGAAGGCATGCCCTTCCAAGCTAACAAGAGAGGTCTATTTAATGGTGTTTAAAAGCTAGGGTAGGCATGAGGAATACAGCCAGCACCTCTTACAGAGAGGCATTTCCCCTCATGCAAAGCAGTGGGCACATTGTCCAGCATTCTGGTTGAAATGAGCTTCCAGCTGATTTCAACTTTCAGCCCAGAGAGCGAAGTTCAAAGTACTCTCTTCCTCTTGTTGCTGAGTAAAGGTAACTAAGTGATGACTGAGGCACATGGATACTCAGGATCCCATTGTGTGTCCCACTGAAATTGATGAACAGTTGCAGAAAAAACAGAAAAGTCCCAGGGAATGCTGTGAGCAGCTCACTGCACGTTCATATTACTCCTTCTCAAGTTCTGCCTGCAGCCCTGGAAAGCATGTGGTTAAACACACTGAACTACAGTTTTCTCTTTCTTTAAAGAAGTTCAAAAGATTTACACCCACCAGCAGCAGAAATTTGTGGGAGCTGAACAAAGGAAGGGTGCTAGGAGTTAACTGCTTTGGGCTGGTTCTGCTTGCATGTTCCCCTGATGTGCGAAATGTATGTGTATGTATAAGATATAAGCAGCTTGAAACGTGGAGGGGGTTTTAAATTGAAATGTGTTCTTTTTAAAATATGTTTATACACAAATGGAGCCTAGTCTGTTCTGAAATGTGTTAGACCTAGAGAAAACTGAGGCGCTGGACTTCAGTGTGAATTTGATTGTTTATTCTATTTGTAAGGGTGGTGGGGGAAGGGGAAATAATGGTAATTCAATTGATCAGATGCTTTCTGTAAGGACAACAACCCATTTTTAAATGTTTGTTCTATTGTTTTTTATGCAGTCCTTGTTTCTGTGTCTTTAGATCAAAATTAATGCCTGTCTAGCAAGATGGGAGGGGGAGAACTTTTTGGGTGTCCAGAGAACTTATATTGCTTCCAAACACAGAAGTTTTGTAGATGTTGCTTTATTTTCTCTCTCTGCTGAACAAAAGGAGCAGCATCTTTGAATGTAGGAAGCTTCTTCTCAATTTCTAACATGCTGTCATTCTTTTTCCCATTGAGCAATGAAGAAAAGTCCTACGTAGAAAAGCTGAAGAGAAGAAAGGGTTGGAGAGGTTCAGCAGTTCAGCATACCTGGCATTCATAATTATTCAGCAGAGAATCTGAACAGGTATTTAACTTAGCCTCAGAATTTAAAGCATGTTTAAATAATCTTTTAAATTGCGTCCAAGATTACAGCTGAATGTGAAGAAGGTTTACAGACAGACACAGGAAGAGGAAGAGGTAACTTTGATTTGAGATGATGAATATTTAAATCATAGAATAAAGGACTAAAGGGAACCACTTGTGGTGAAGAGTTGTCTTGATTGGTCTGAAACGAGGGGATATTTTCAATTTGAGTTTTCTGAATAAGTTTAAATACATTTTGATAGTAATTTTAAATGGATAAGTTGTTTTGTGCTTGAAAAGCAAAATAACCTCACTATCAAAAAAGTCAAAGTACAATGTTTTTACCTTTTTTGCATGTATGTCATACCTTGAGCCCAATGACAACTATTTTTAAGACTAAACATTTTGGTAAAATTGACCCAAATTCCAAAAAAATATTTATTTGACTCCATATAAAATCTTTCTCATTTCAAAGAAAAATCTTGTCCAGCTATGATCTGGATGTTGCAGGAAACATTATCAGCACTTAACCTCTATAACCTACTGCCCTGCACAATCCTTCAAATGTCAGGGTATATGCTGTCTTAGGTTATTCCAGCAAATGGATAACTGTGAGTGAGCAGAGCAGCAAGAGAGGCAGTGTGTCAGTGTCAGCAGTAAGGCACCAGTGTATGATGGTAGAGCAAGGGAATGTTTGAATGGAGCTGTTTGTCATGTACTAATACGGTGATGAACACAGAAGTCTGGATAAGGCTGAAGGTCAAATTTCTGATATGTACAAGGGTCAGGTGTTCACTGACTCTGGGAGATTGAACATCACTATGCAGGCAAAAGGGTCTTGTGATGGGGTAAGTTCGAAGAAGCAATGGCAGAAATACCAAAAGTTCTCAATTACTGACCCCATTGAACTGGCCAGGAACTTTGCCATATGTTATACTCCACTGCCTTTCTCTGTGTTATGGGACCCCTTCTGGGTTTGTGCGTCAAAGTGTTCCTCACAGCTGAAAACTGAATAGGAACTTACCCAGGCACGTATTCTGTTTTCTTCTTTGCCTGTGTTCACTCCCCTGCCCCAAGCACACGCTGTTTCACACAGAAGCTCAGCTATGGGGGATGTCAAACCTCATCATATCTTAACAGGTCCCCGTCTGGGTCACAAAGAGATAAAAATGTTCTGACATACTATATTAGAATGTTGTCTCCCTAGTGGTTAGGAACTGTAGGAACCTTTCTGCCCCTGTGCAGGATTCCCCAGGTGGTCTTGCCCCATAGGCAAGTCTTCTACAATACTAGATCACCAGCGAGGAAACGAACTCCTCTTGATTATCTCATGTTTATGAATGCATTCAAAGTTTCCATATGTGAGGGGCAGATTACTTTAATCATGAAACTTTAAGCTGCTATTTATAACAACTAGACCTAGCTACATCTGGTGCCTCTGAGCTCAGTCCCTTCATGCAAGGGTTCGTGTCTTTACTTGCTGCAGAATATTAGGATTTCCATACCTTTTGTGCCAAAGGCTATGAGTCCCTCAGACTGCAGGCACCTACATATTTATCCTGAGCATGCAGAGGTCCTAAAACAATATCAGTGGTAGAGAAGAAAACACGTAGGGAAAATTGACTTAAGGTGCTTTGCCTTGCCAGGGTACTTTTCTTCTGCAAGGTGTCAAGGGGGTAGGACGATAAAAGCTCCCTTCAACAGCTGACCCTCTCTGACAATACACTTGATTTTACAGCATGTTGCTTATGGATCCTTTGCATAGGCATTGGAGTTGTTTTAATCTCAGCATTCAAACTGACCGAAGATGTTCGAGCAGCTTGCTTGGAGCCCAGAAATAGCCTCTCCACAGCTGAGAATTCAGGTTTTATCGCAAACTGACCTGACGGTCTTTAGCAGTGGGTACTTTATGTTTATCAAGTATTTCAGGCTTTGTCTGTGCCTTCTAATTAAATCAAGCCAACACAATCATACAATCAGCATCATAAAAATCAGGTCAACGTACACTATTCATAAATTATCACAAAGCATCTGTCGCATGCTTAATCTGCTTTTTAAAGTGGGGGGCTGCCTTTGCTTAAGCCTGTGTCTGAAGCTACTGCTTTAGCCCCCTGTTGTTTGTCAGTGTGTGATGGGAAGGCAAAATTACTTATGCTGGCATGTACAATATGCAGTGTAGAAGCAGCTGACTCATTATCAAGCAGGATCTCTAAACAAGTTGTTTTAATGTTGGAACTGAAAGACTAGGATCCACAGTAGCAGCCCTTCACATTTTTAAAGAGAAAGCAGAGGTGGGGATTAAGGAATTGGTCACTCTTTGGTCTGCAATTGTCATGTAGCTTTTTAGAATTCTCTGTGTTGCTGGACTCAGTACATGTCCTTCCTTCTCTCAAAGTAAACAGCACAATTTCTCTCTTTGCTTTGTCTTCTGCAGCCATGGTAAAGATGAAGTGCCGGAGACAACTGTGCTTTATATTGCATGCACTGTCAAGAGGGAGGAAGATGTAAAAATCATGTGTTTGTCAACTTTTTGCCTGTGTACCAGTATGAGTTACCAAAACCTTGGAAGTAGACAACTGTAGAATATAGAACACCAGTTCTTTTTCCTCCAATGTCAAGTGAGGATATAGAATAGCAAATAAAGCCTTCACTCCAGCCTCAAACTCACGTGCTAGTGTGTGGCTCTTGAAACAGCTGCAGGAAGGGGTAATAACTGAGAAGGTCATTGTTGCAAAGAACACTTTTGGCAATGCCTCTTGTTCTAAGCAGTCTAGCTCAGGCCAATCAGACACTAGAGAGTACTGCATTTCATCAGCTATACCGGTCA
>WEKY01004949.1:9568-39705 GCA_013390045.1 Picathartes gymnocephalus
TTTTGGCTTGGGCATGTTGCAGTTAACAGGATTGAGCTAGACTGGCTACTTCCTATGCAGATAAATTTTTAAGTATGTGGAGTTTCCTGGCATTGGTAACAACCAAATTCCTGCTTTTCAGAAGATGAGGTAAAACTGCAATTTAAGAGCTTCTCACCCCTTAAACCATATTAGTAACTAGAACAACATGGTACTTGCTACCTAATGTAGCTGCATGGGTTGTTGTAAAAGAGGACGTTTCTAATCAATAAATACTAACTTTTTTAAAAATCCTGAAGTTCTTGCAAAATTAAGAGGCTAGTTGTGCAAATGCTATTTGGAATTTTAAAAAACTCAGCTCAATAAGTAATTAAATTGGTTATAGAAGAGATCTCAAGCCAGAAGCACCAAATACTGTTGCTATATGCTCTTGTTTCACTTTCTTAGTTTCTGTATGACTTTAAATTATGATCCACTGCCATACTTCTTTATAATGGGAAAATGCTCTAACTGCAGTTTATCTAAACAACTTTCACTTTTTCCAGTGTATTAAGTGACTTAAGTGGTTGAGTGTGAGGATTGTGCATATCAACAATTAAGCCTATTTCCCTTACGACAGTCAAAAAGAGCAAAATATGTATTCAGATATTTCAGCTGGATTCACTGAAAGCATTAGTACAGGCCAGCTTTAGTTTAACCTTCCCAAAAGAAGAAAAAATATGTGAAAATTCAGGGCAGGATACAAACTGTAATATGTCATTTCTTCAGGCCATCTCTGGACTGGAGAAAGCAGCAGTAGACAGTATCTTTTCAAGGGTCAAGTAAAGTATTGTTAGTTGTGTTTTAAAAGGAACAGTGGCATAAAAACTTGCTTTCTTGTAATGCATTTTCACAAAACATAGGGCAGTGTAGAGCCCAGTAACTTTGCTGTGGTTTAGAAAGCTCAGCTGAAACAATCATTTCTGTTTCTTTGCTATTGTAGTGGGCTTGTTGAGTGAAATGTAAAGTTAGAAGATCTAAGTCTTAATATTGGTAGCTTAAATGTGTTAAATCAGCCACCATATTTAGCCTACCAAGATACGGAAACCAAAAGCATAAAATTAACATAAAAACAACCATACAGTTTCTGAGTCAATAGATTTAAAAGCCATACGAGTGGGTTTGGAAAAGGACTCTCTCTGTCCTGTGAGAGTCTCTCAGCACGCACTGCCTGCAAATCAGAACTGCCTGATTCAGCATGCGTCCATCTTCTGCTGGACAAAATTCAGCCATCAAAGAAAACCCATTCTGGATGAGATTTTAGAGGAATCTGTCAGCAGTGGGGGCTGCAGTGCTGTCAGCAAACAGGTTTACACAGCATGTCTTTCCACAGCCTCTGTTTTGCCTTGCTCAGGTTGCTATTCATCTGCCGAGTAAGAGATAAAATGGTTTTGTATTAGATGGACCCAAGTCTTTGGCTTACAGTTTGCTTATGTCTTGTCCCAAACTTGCTGACAGTGCAGAGGTCTCCTCCACAGTAATTCTGCAAGCAGGAACAAACTGTTTTCCAGAAGAAGCAAGGACAGCATATAGGGAGAGATCTTTCCCCTAAAGATACTTAGGAAAACTTTAAGCTTTCATAAAAGGGGCCATTGTGTTCTTCTGTAACTGCTTACAGATAACTAAACATGTTGTATGTTCCTCAGCAGATGCTTGGAAAGGCTCTAAGGATTAAGAGAAGAAGCGTTAAGAAGTGGCCACCAGAATGGGAGGACAGCTGTTAATACAGATTTTTGTTTCAAATTTGTCTGGAAACTAGGGGAGTTTGAGCTGTTCAATAAAACAAGTTCAGAGAAGGCACACAGCTGCAAATGTCTCTCCTGGAGAGAAAGAGCTAGAGAAGTAAAGAAGGAAGAAAGGAAAGGAAGGAAGGAAGGAAGGGTGGGAGGAAGGGATCTGGGATTCTGAAAGGTTCTGTTCAAGGGCAATAAAAGAAAAAATACATAATTCTTACATAAATGCCATCTTGTAGGTTATGAATCCTAATACTGAAATAACCCAAAATTTGATAGTCCCTACTGTTGTAATATGAAGCAGCGGTGGAGGAGGAGAGCAAAAAACATGTCAATAGAACAGGTTGTTTGGGGAATAGTGGTTCTTGGTAAGCTGTGTTGCAAGAATTTAGTCTTTTAAGAGTAATTTTTACAAATACATTCCGTGTAGGCCTCTAGCTTTCTTAAGTGACAAAACCATTCAAGACTGCATCATTTTCTTGTCTCAGTCACAAGCCACATGGAAGTCTTTTCAGAAGCCATGCCCTGTCTGTGGGGATTTAGAAGTCAAAGGGAACATGAACTTTGGAATCATCCAATGCTGTTTTATCCTTTTCCCAGGAAAACTTGGTATCTTAGCCTCTGAAAATCAAATTCCACAATTTGGTAAACTATGCCTGGAGTTAACCTTTTGTAGTTGGAAATGGTAAGCATGAATAACAGGTTATTTTCAGCTCAGTATCCCAGGGTAAGAAGAAAAATAATGTGTTTTTCAGGAGAAAAACACATAGTGTGTACTCTGATCCAACAGGAAAAAATAAAAGACGTTTAGCAGTGAGGTGCCAGTATTACAAAACAGGCAGTAACTCCTTTAAATACAACAATTAGATAAGTGCATCTGTTGCATATTAGCATGGGGTTTTATATATATGTATACTAAGTAGGGGTATGTCACTTCTGTAACTGGATCATTTTCTAATATTTAAAAATTGGAACAGGTAGAAGGAAGAGGTTTATCTAACTTCAGAAGTGCTTATAGTTGAGCTTCTTGCCAAGGCCAGTTAGACAAATGAGACTGGCATAAGACACCCCTTAACTTACGTGTGTTGGATGTGCTCTTGAATCAGTGGAGAAATCTGTTTCTGGATGACTAATTGCAGTCTGTAGCTGTTTGTTCTTTTGTTAACGTGCTTCCAGAAGCTCATGTGCAAGCAAGCCATTTTTCACTGCGTTGCAGTAAAAGTGTCCCCTGTGAGGAGGAAAGTGGCAAAGTTAAATGTGATTTTTTCACTGCTAAAGTTGAGGAGGTTTTTTGTGTGATGAATACCAGATTAGCAGCATTATGTTTATTTAACTAAGAAATATGCATGAGCTTAGGACATTGCTACTGGTCTGTAGATCTAAACTTGTTTTTGTAAACCAGTTTATTTTGAGAGTCAATCCAACTGTTCTTTGACTGTTCATAAGACGTGGAGAGCTTATAAAAAATTCTCCAGTTACAGTTGCTAGGGATTCTCTTAGGCCAGCTAGTATCTCGTAAGGTCAGACTACAAAGGCATTTCAAATGAAAACAAGTACTGTAGAACTTGGATGAATGTTTTTATTCTCAGATGGTTGTCTACTTTCTGGATTGCTAGAGAAAACAGCAGAGATTTTGATAGTGTTATGAAAGTTCATACTCAGAACATCAGCTGTGCTGAAACCAGTATTTGCTTGTTTTCTCAAGTTGTGTTAGCTCTGAAGAAAGTCACCCAGGACCCAGTGTGTCTTTGGGTTAACATTTGTCTCTGCTGTAGTTACCATGGAGATCACTCTGACAGAAATCTGTTTCTAAAAGAATTCCACTCTTTCTGGTATAGATCCAGCAGAATTTAAAGGAGTAGGTCACTTTCTGATGTGCACTATAGTCTCAATGGAGTGATTGTTGAGTTTCAAGGGTCCTTTAGAAGTAAGAGCTGGTGATTTATGTCTTCCTTATATTGTGACTGACCAGAAACTGACAACAGACACAACCACTATGATAATTGGAAAACTGAAAATCCACTATTATACTACTTTTCATATCAACAAAAATAATTGAAAAGTCACAATGTATCATACCAGGTTGGGTGTGGCTCTGGGTAACCTGATCTAGTGAAAGATGTCCATGTCAGGATTCTTGTACTCCGTGATCCTTGAAGGCCACTTTCAACCCAAACTATTTTAGATTCTGTGATTTTATTTATTCTGTTTCTGTCTGTTTTTCTTTGTACATGCATCTGTTATACACGCTTCCCTCCAAAGAGTCACACCATGGAGATTATCTAAGACAGCCTCCTGCTCAAGCAAGGTCTCTCAGAGGAATTTGTCGTGTTCAATAGGGTTTTGAATATCATAATAGAATCATAGAATGGTTTGAGTAAGAAGGGACCTTGAAGATTGTCTAGTCCCAACCCCCTGACATGGGTAGGGACACCTTCCACTAGACCTGTCAACATAGCCAGTTTTGTCCCAGGAGAGACTAGGATGACTTTGGACTAGGATGGGGGGCTGTACTGGGCACTGCTTTGTTGTGCAATTGGGTCTTCATCTTGTGTAATGAGAATATCCTTGCACGCACATTGTGCCATGACCAGTGGAATTGATAATGAAGAAATATCCTTAAGAAGTGGACAAGTCTACACTGAAAAAGAAGTCCAAGTGTAGCTGTCACATCTCAGAATAAGGAGAAATAAGACCATGAGAATTAAGGTATCGTGATTTTTCTCTGAGGGTTAGAATCTCATATTTAAAATACTGGTTTCACACATAAGTATTCGATAATCCTTTAGTTCTGTGGTGTCTGCTTTTGACTGATATTGGAGAATGTATACTGAAGCAGAAATAGGTGGATTAGACACAACATACCGAGTTTCAGGTGGTTCAAGAAAGCTAGCGCTGAAGTGTTCTTGCTAAGTAGTTATACACTGCAATCTTTCCTCATAATCTCTCGCTGCAGCATTGAGATACCCGGTGATGGCACACTTCTGCCTGGATTCATGCTTACTTTTTTTCAGTCATCAGTTAGAGGTGGTTCAGTGGTTTTTTCCTCCAGTTCTCCTTTTTAATCCTTCTGTGGTAAATGGCAATTTGCTAGTGTGTTTCCTTGAACCTAAGTGCTGATATTATTTGAGAGCAAAAGGCTGTCAATATTTTATTCTGTACTATGAATTATTTCCAAGCTGTAATGGAAGCATGGAAGTAGACTACAGTATGTAACATAGCTCCTTTACAATGTGTATTAACAGACTGCATGATTAACCAGTTGTGTGGGCATTGCAGCTGATATATGTGGCTTTCACTTAATATATATAACATTTCAAGAATTGCAAATGATAGCTTCTGGTGATTGTACTACTTGATGATGAATGCAGGTGTACAGATTTATTGTGAGATCAGACTCTGTAACAGTGTGCCATACAGTGGGAGACTTTTGTTAATCGTTCATTCCAACGCTGCAATAAAAGGGGCATATTCTGTCAGTGAGCAAGTTACATCTGCTGTAAAGCATCAGCTCTCTCGAGAAAACTTGCAAGAACCTGCAAAACTGAGCAGCTCATCAGGTATCTTCATAAGGATGTGATCAGTAGAAGGAAGGTCTGCCTTCATGGAATGTCCTTTTTGGTCTGGATTGATTAACTTGGTTTCCTTTCCAGAGGCAGTAAGGACAATGTAATGTGCTGGTAATACTAACTTGTTCCTAAAACCTCTCAAAACCTCCCTGTTCTATGAGAATTGGGTTGCACTTTGCTATTACTCTTAAAAAAGTTGCTCAAGTAAGAGATTTTTTCATACTGCAGCCTGTACCTGAGTCATAACCCATTTTGTGAAAGGTGAACCTGAAATCCCTCACTCTCCACCCTTTCACAGATGTCTGTGCAACAATCTGCGCTCAACAGTTTGAGCATCGAGTTGATAAGGCTTTAGTGAGGTGAAGCACAGCAAAAGGCTGAAGGCCTTCACTTGCTCATCAAGTCTTCCGCAAAAGTACCTTCTGTACTTTCTTCTAGTTTTTTTGTTGTCTCTGTATTTTCGTGCTGTTGCCTATACACTTAACCAGCTATTTTAAGGACTTTCTTTGGAAGCACGTTCTCAGAATTGGCAGTGCTTTGGGAGCTGTTCTGAAGGGGATTTGTCTTGGTCTTCAAGTTGTTCAACTTGTCAATAATAAATGCAGTCTTGAATGCTGAGGATGAAGAAGCGATAACTTACACAGTCTGTTTATAACAGTTATATCAAAAACCAGGATAAAACTGTGATTACTCACTCTCTTTGCTCTCTGAATGTACCCCTGTTTTAAATGAACAGTAACAAAACAAAAATTAAAATATTTAGCCTCAAAGCTTGTCCGATGACAAGGAATGTTCCCATGAAGAAACATTTCACTGGGTTAAAAGCAGGTTTTTAGTATTTATATTATACCCTTCCTATTCAGGTAGCTTTCTGATTCGAGGTGTGTGTTAATGAAATACAGTTGTTTCCATTCAGGTAAACAAATGCTGAAGATATTTGATGGGAATGATGCAGTGAAACGCAATCAATTTCGACTAATTTCAGTTCCAAGAATTGCAAAAAACGAAGAAGTTGTGGTAAGATACCCAGTGAGGGTCAATTTTCCAGTGTGATACATATAATTTCATATTACAATAATAAAAAGCTACATTTTAGAAGTGTAACTCAACAGCAGCAAAAATCTGTGAATGGGCTATAATATTACAACGTAATTTGACTTCTTCCTGTAGTGCTCTTTAGAGCATCTGAGGAAATAGTGGCTTACATGTCTGTAGCATAATGGTGACCACAGTATTACATGTTAAGCACTCCTTCTGCTTCCCAGTGTTACTCTGAAGCCTGAGTTTACTGATACAAGCAATACAGGATAAGCAGCTCCTTAGATCTTGCTCCTTTTCTGTAGTAGGGGTTTGGTATTTATCCTGGACAGCCACCAGTATTGCACTTGAGTTAATCAGCTTTGAACACTAAAGGTTGTTATACTTATCTCCACTCCCTGACTGTGAAAATAATGAATTATTGATCACATACTGCCCACTCCCTCGCTTTTCCAGTGCTCCATCTGTGTGGAAAAATTACTTAGGACTAAATAAGTGTACAGATCTTTTTTTACTGGACTAGGCAGAGACCCTACGCTATGAGAGATAAATCCTAGAGGGGGGGATAGGGTGGTGCGCTATTGTGCATGGTGAGGTCTCAGAGTCATAACAGACTTGGTAAAGAAGTCTGAAGAACGTCTTACATCAGAATTTTGACAATTTAAAGCTAAAGATCATTAGGATTTTTATCTTGATACTGTGCTTAAAATCAACAGGAGTTTTGCGAACGGTTTGTAGTGTTCTGCATGTCACACATCTTTAAGAAAAACTGTGTACTGGACTGAAAACACTTTCATTTAGGAGTGCTACTTGCCTTTCAAGCACATTTTACTGGGCTGGTGCTTTTAACACCAGGAAAGAGGACTACAAGTTCTTGTAAGTGAGCTGTATTGACTGCAGCATCTGTGTTAGCAGAGGTGCTGCGGGCATGGGCCCATCAGGGATGTAAAATTCCTGTGATTGTGTTCATCTTGCAAGGACAGCCCTTCCCTTTCCTCTTCACAGGTGTGTGGGTTCAGGGCAGCCTTGCGGCTGAGAAGCTCACTAATTTTTAGCATCCCCTTAAGTGCAAGAACACTGAGTAGGAAGAGTTGGATACAATCAAGTGTAATTTACCATTTTCCTTGTGGAGTAAATTCTGCATGCATGAGTGTGGATTTACTGGACCTGAATTTTTACATTTGGTCTCAAAATGACTATCACTTGCCAAAAATATTGTGGATTGTGTTCAAAAACATTGATATCTCAAGCTTTTTTCTTTCATGTTGCTTAAAATTTGTTTTCAAAACTTCACTCCTGTTTGGTTTTTTTTGCCATTGCTATGTATCCACTGCTCTGAGATTAGAATGCGCATTAAAGGTTCATTTCATAAATCAGGTGTTTATAGTGTCTATAGTTGTATAGGTATTAATGGTGTCCTTTCAAGTAAATGTTAGTTTATCTTGCTGTGTTTTAGGAGGCTGCTTTGAGGGCGTACTACATAAATGATGACCAGCAGGAGTATGAGCTTCAGACCTTTACGCAGCAGGTGCTGCTCTCTGATGATGTTATCAACAGGAATGATGCTGCAGAGGACAGCAACTTGGGCTCAGTATTCCGAGAATCTGTTCCTGAAGCTTGGATCATCAGAGCTAAACCAAAGGATGAGGAAGTCATCAGAATTTATCCTGCCTGGCTAAAGTGAGTATTTTCCTTCTTGATCTCAGTTATCCTGCTTGGCTACGTTTGTCCTCTGCAGTCTAAGCCTGTTTTCCTTTAGTTATTGATGCTGCAGAACGCTAACAGAGAGTGTAGTTTCTTTTTCTGTATTTCACGATTCTTCTGTTCGTTTTTCTGAGGGGATAGTATGCATAACATTCATTTCCATGCCTGGAAACTCTTGGGATTTTTTACATGTGTGGAACATACTGTGCAACTTGTGCAGTTCTAGTATCATATGTTTGGTTAGAAAGATGCAACTTATATTAACTGCATCTGTAAACAAATGATGACATACACATCTCTTGAAAAATTGATGCATTTTTTCAAAGAAATGTAAAGTGGGAAGAACTACAGTGCAACTTCCCATGTGAGATGAGGAGGAAAAAAAATATAAAAAAACCTATACTATTTACCACTGAGACAGAATGAATTTCAAGCATATTTAGTAGTGGAAATAAAATGGTCTGCACCTACTAATTTCTGAAGACCTGTGGGATAAAATTTAACCATGTATTCATTTTGCTGTTGCAATTGCACTGACAAGTTTTATGAAAGACTTGCAGATTATCTTTTTGATTAGGAAGAAGCTAATCTGCAGTGCTACAAGTGTAATTAGCAATTCCTTAAAATGCAAATGTTTTCTTGTCTGTGGTGCTGATACCACATCTACCATGAGCCTCAGTGAACAACTTTCTTCAACTAATGCAAATATGTTTGAGAAAATTCTATACTTAGTTTAAAGAAGTACACACAGGATAGATCCTAAAATAAGTATTTTGTTCCTTAGGGTGGGAATGGCATATGTTTCTCTACGAGTAAATAAGGATAGCACTGTGCAGACTGTGATCAAAGAAGTGCTCCCATTACTTGGAAGACAGGTAAGGGAAAGATCCTACGCATGTCCATATACCACCTGAGTGACCCCGAAGTATGTATTTTTCTCTTCAGAAAAATTACAGTCCCTTAATTCACAGTTAATGTAAATGTTGTTAGCATTTGGTAGATGATCTGGCATGCTGCTCAAAGCTTAACACAATCTTCAGGGTAGGTAGGCATGGTTGCTCTGTACTGGAAGGTGCCATGAGTGTTTCTGGGTTAAGCAGATTTACTTGCATGAACACTGTGATTCTTGGGGTGCAGCATATTTTTACTGGTTGTTTATGTCTTGAAGTATTTAAAACATGCTTACGTATGTAGCTACTCTGCTAATTTTACCTTGTTGGGAAATTGGCAGTCACTGTTAGGATGATCATGCTTGTTTATGCTGGTCTGAAGGAACTTGTAAAATCACAGAATATCTCAAGTTGGAAAGGACTCATAAAGATTACTGAGTCCAACTTCCTGCTCCTTGCAGGATTACCTAAAAGTAAAGTGTATGACTAGCAGCATTGTCCAGACACTTCTTCAACTCTCACAGACTTGGTGCTTTCCTAGGGATCCTGCTCCAGTGACCAGCCAACCTTACAGTGAAGAACCTTTTCCTAGCATCTAATTTGAATTCCGTTAATGAAGCTTCATTCTCTTTTCCTTGGGTCCTATCAGTGGTTACCAGAGAGAGGAGATTGGCACCTCTCCCTTCACTGCCCACCCTAAGGAAGCTGTTGACCATGATGAGGTCACCCCTCAGCCTCCTCTTCTCCAGGGTGAACAAACCAAGTGACCTCAGAGAGATCCTTCCAAGTCTTGACCTTGAGACTTTTCATCATCTTGGTCACTGTGCTCTGGACACACTCAGATGGGTTGATGTCCATCATAGCTGTGGCACCCAGACCTGCCCCCAGCACTCGAGGTGAGGCTGCCCCAGTGCAGAGCAGAGTGGGACAATCCCCTCCCTTGCCTGGCTGGTGATGCTGTGCCTGATGCTCCCCAGGACACGGTTGGCCCTCCTGGCTGCCTCAGCACTGCTGGCTCATGTTCAACTTGCCATTGACCCAGTCTATGAGATCTTTTTCCACAGGGCTGGTCTCCAGCTCTCATGCCCCAGTTTGTATTTTTAACTGGGATTACCCTATCCCAGGTTGAGAATCTGGCAGTAACTCTTGTTAAAAATTGCCCAGCCCAGTTGAGTTGGTGATGGCCCAGCTCTCTAGTGCATCCACATCTCCCCGTAAGGGCCCCCTACCCCGATGCTACAGTTCCTCCTAGCTTAGTATCATCAGGAAACTCACAGTGCATTTGATTTCTTCATCCAGACAATTTATAATAACATTAAAGAGCACTGCAGAAATTTTCTTTCTGCGGTGGCAAGCAGCATCTCTGTAGCCCCCAAGAGCTGAAAGGAAGGACTCAAGGTTGAAACAGCACCCATGTTCTTTACTGTCTGCATTGCTTCCCACATCATTGGAAAATTCTAGATACGCCTTGTAATCTTGTAGATGCACATGCTTTCCTTGGAAGATAATCTCTCTTCAGTCTCCCTGCCCTTCTTAGTGTTGGTGCGAAAACAGCATGACTTTCAGGAAACATACTAGTAGACTTTGCTAGCATGCCAAGCCATTGGCAGGCCCAGCCTCACCAGTGTGGAGACACAAAGCTATAGCGTGCACATTTTAGTCAGCACCTGGGGCTTGTGAGCACACCAGCAGATCAGCACAGTTCCACTGCTCTGGGGCACAGCCATGCTCGCAGAGGGTGACTGCTGCCCTTTGTGGTTATTGACAGGGTACATAGGAACATGCATGTGACTAGCCCTCTGCACTAAGTGCTAATCACAGATCTGTCTAGGTGTATCCAGCTGCGTAAAGCATGCAGCTTGTTTTGGCTACAGCATACCTCCAGGATTTGTCGTCAGTCCATTTCCTCAAGTGCTGTGGAGCTTTTAACAAAAATTGGAACGATCATGTCCAAAGTTTTGTTTCATCTGAAAAAAGCAATTGTCAAATAGTATAGTTAGAAATTCTGTTAGGGAAAGATCTTCACATCTCTGTATTTGAGCAGCTAGCTATATGCTGTAAGAGACTTAATTCTTTGGCTGAATTGCAGTTTCTCCAGTAGTGATAATTTTTAAATGCTCTACTTGTTTCTCTGTATAAACATCACATACAGGAAATCTCTTTTTAATATCCAGAATGTGCCTGTGCTCCAAGTTGCTTTCATCAAGTATCAGGCAAAGCACATGTAGGCAGCTGACGCTCTTAACACCCCTATTCATGACATGTAAAGCAAGATCATTTGCCTCTTAAGTCTCAAGGCCAAAATTTAAGATCCTTCCTCAATCCTGAGTGTCATGTTTTCAGGGTTTTAGTCATTGTTGTAAATAGTTCAGCTCTTGACTGTACCATCTCTTCTGGTCCAGCTGCAAGTGACTTGAGTGGTCCATGGCGCTAGCTGGGAGAAGAGACTGTGGCACATGTGAAGAGGGTTTTGTTCCATCAGTGCCTGTGGAGTGTTGCAGGAGATGGGGAGTGGTCATCCTGCTTTTGCCAAGCTGGTTCCTAGGCCACCTTCTCAAAGAGCAGGCTCATTCCCAGTCCTGCATGCTTTCTCTGGAAGGAAGTACCCTAGATGAGCTGAAGCAGGAATGGGATTAACCATGCTGTACAGGGCTCCTTCACAATGTGGCTGCGAGAATGCCAGTGTTTTTAGGAGCATGGGAGTGTGATGCTATGAGTGTGTGAAACGAAGAGTATTTCTGTCTTGGAAGGGGTTGGTTAGAGGAACAACATCATGGTTGATTTAAAAATATTTAGTTTTTAAAAAACGTTTAATTTTTCATCCTCTGTTATACACTGTGTACAGGATATAACACAAAATAATGTAAACAACTGGCAAAATTATGTCGTTCAGAAGCTGCATTTACATGCTGTATCTTTTGGCAGACGGAGTGCCTCCAGAATTTCAAATTGGTGGAAGTGCTTATGGGCAGTAAACAAGGTAAGTGGAGGACCATTGGCCAAAGACACATCTGATCTCTGTGGGGTTTTTTTCCATATTGTAACAGTCACGGTTCATTTTCTGCAATAAAAAACACAAATGAAACTTCATTATAATGTTGAAATACTGAATCAGAAGCGATGCTGATTCTTTTCAGTCATGTGTGTCCTGTGGTAATAAGGTTCCTCTTCATTATTACATAAAAACTCATTTGTTGTTTCTGGTGGGTATTGACACTTTTGCCCTGTTTTGGGGAGCTATGTTTAACTGCCATCATTTTCTTAATTGCAGTTATTTATTAAAGATCAATTCTAAAGTTCAAATGGCTCCCTTCCTCTGTCTTCTTTCCCCCTGACAAAGCCCCTGAAGAAGAGTAAGTTTGAGTCCTAAGACAGTCCAAGTAATATGTTTATGTGTTAGGAAGAACAGAAATCTGCAGTCCTAGCATTGCTCAAGTGTTTTGTGATCCTGCAGGAGTTGGGCTAGTGTTCTCCAAGTTGACATCCCTTTGTGCTTCAGTATTTGTAAGGTTGCATGGAGAAATAAATAAAGACATTGAAGTAGTCTAATGCTCTGACCACAGCTGAATAAATACCTTTGTAGTTCAAATATTGTCTCAATGCTTTGCTTTATTTGCAAGCATTATTGGGAAGTTGTTTTATAAGGTTGTTGTTTCTGGTGCTCTGTTTTAAAGCATCATTTGCAACCTTACATTCACTGGAAGTTGTTAGAACTGTTCTAATCTTTTGATAAAACATGGAATTTGGTTATTATTGTACTTGTTAGGTGATGTAGTTTTAAGGTCTTCTGTCAAACCGCTAGGTTATTACCAAAGTACTGCTTGTCTTCTGAGTGGGTTCAGGCTGCTTCTGCCTTTTTTTAAAGGAGGGTGGTGTTTAAGAACTATGAAAAAAGTCAGACTGTTCCAACCAGCTGTGTGTTTTTATTGTTGGATAATAAGTAGCTCAGGTCTGCATGGTCCTTTATGATAAAATTAGTTGTATGCAGAGCTGTACTTTTCCCCTAATTTTTTTTTTTCTTACTATTTTTGTGTGATTGAGGCTGATAATAATTTACATGCTGTGTAACATGATTAATGTTCTTGCCCTCGCCAGTTCAGCGCATGGTCTTGGACAATCAGGAGCTGATTCTTAACAGACTCAANTCTTACAGAAAAAGTGAGTAATTGGTTACCCCCTAAGCAGGCTCAAGGGTAGAGAAGCTAAGTTCTTGAACTGAAGTTTGTTTCTGTTTCTGACATTCTCTAGGTGTAGAGGACATGACTGCTAAGTGCAGAACTATTTTGGATTTTGCTTCACAATATGTTTTTGCCAAGTGTCTTGTCATTTATTTTCATTTATTTTGGTAGACTTCAATACGTCAGATGAATCAAACAAGACTTTACATTGTGGAAAACAGCAAATCCATTGTACAAGTAAATTTATTTGTTGGTGGCCTTCCACCTCAGCTTTCCCCTGAAGAGTACACAAATATTCTCAAGGAAGAATTAGCTATCAAAAGTAAGTAAAAAGGTGCATTTTTCAGACACATTAACTTGTACAGAACAAAGTGTAGTAGCATCAAGTTGCTCATTTTTCTTATAATTTTAACTTTTTCTGACCTTATTTTAAAGAATCATTCTGCCTTTTACTCTCACGTGGGCTTTTAAAATCATTTTAACATGTTCACATTTGCAGGAGAGATGTGACAGCTCATTATTTACAGAATGATTATTGCATTACTTGAGTTATATGTGACTACACCTTTTTTTTGTATGTTTGTGTGAAAAAGCATCCCTTTTTATAAGAATTATACATACCTTAAACGATGTGCAGGATGTCCCTTGCCTTTTTTAACCTCAGGCACTTTTACCTGGGCTGTTCTCCATGTTCTTCATAAGCTCTGTGCCCCGTCATGGAGAAGTATGAGCAGTGTGTGCACATACATGTGGACAAACACTCAGGGAAAAGAATTTCTTTTTCTTTTTCAAAGTAGTGTAATTGAATTTTAATAATACTCCTTCAACCAATACTTTGTATAAACTGTGTCAGGAATGTGTCATGCTTTTTGTTGCAGGAAACAAAGCGTTTTTCCCAATCATTTATATCACTTCAAGAGGAACTAAACTTGAAATGCCAGAAAGAATTCTTAGTCACCTTTTATGAAAATCAGTTTAGCTTTTCTTACTTGCAAAGTAAACTTGAGAGGGAAAGTGTTAGCTGGAGGTTCTCCCTATATTTGTATAACTTTTAATATTTATTTATATTATATTTATGCAGCTTTTAAAAATACTTTAAATGTTTACTCTAAATGTACCCACAGTTTTATGTGTTTATATTTTTACCCTTTGCAGCAAACGTAGTATCTGTGAGTCATGTTTATCAAGCACAAGGTAAGCATTAAAATTTTTAGTCTTGCAAATAGTGTCTATGTTCAAAACTGCAGCCTAATACTAGGGCTGGAAGCTTAGATTATGTTAGTCTTACTGCATAAGCAAAAAGCCCTTCAGGTAAAATGTAACACATTGTATTTATGGAGAGCAGTGGATTAGTGTTACCTTATTAAAAAAAGTTAAAAGGTTGGCTTCATGCCTTGTGTACCAGAAGGTGGTAATATTTCATCATAAAAATGAGTTTTGAAGTTACACTTCAACTGAATAATCTGACACCACAGAACTGTTAAAAATCCTTCAAGTGTTCTCACTTTGAGAATACTGAAACTTGGTACTGCTTTTGGACTCAGTGGGACTGTTTCATAGTCACTGTTTCCTAGCAGTGTTAGGAGCTAGAGTTCAATGGCTGAAAGTTGAAGAAAATAAATGCATTCATCCTTTGAGCTATTTCTTTGCTTTTGCTGTATGAATTTTATTTCGGTGAGGTTGGAGAAGCCATGAGGCTTCTGAGAGCTGGAGCAGCAGTGGCTCTGGGCAGCTTTAGTGCAGTGGTCAGGTGGAAATCTGTATTTGGTAAAAATCCGAAGCATGGAATTTTCTCTTCTGTATGGCTACGTGTCTATAGCTGAGATGTTTCTCGACCTTTGGCAGGCTTAACTTCCACATGTCTGCTAAATAGCATGGTTTTGAAGATTGATTTGTGCTTCCTTTGTGTTATTTGCTCTCTCCACATGACTAATTGATACTAATTGATTTTGATCTTTTCATAGGAAAAGCTGTAAAGCTTTCAGATGTACCTTCTCCTTTCCATATTTGTCAGTGGAGAATACTTGGTTTTGTGATACTCTTCTCATGTCACAGTATCATTAAACCAAATTTACATGTGTGTATTTTTTAGATGTTTCTGCTCGTGTGTGATTGTTAATGCCACTTTCTTCTTATGTTTGTATTTTTGCGATTCTCAAACTTCCTAACTCTCCCTTTTTGTTGCAGCCAGGTTATGTTACCAGCCTACATCTCATATACTGTCCATTATGCATGTCTTATCCTGCCTTGTTTTTCTCCTCACCAAGTATCTTGCTTTACACTAGCTTGTCAGCGTTTGTCTTTTGTCTTCTCTTCTTCTCTAACTTCTTCATTCAGAACCTAAGCCAACATAAAGATCTAAACTTGATTATCAGCCCAGATATTTGCTTGCAGTAATTCTTACTGAGATATTGTTGAACGGAACTAATGGATTTTTAATAATTGGATTCAAAATGAAACCTGATATCTCTGTCACTTGTAAATGAGAACAGAATGTTAGTCGTTATAGAGTATGCAAATTGGCCTTATCCCTGAAGCTCAAAGGAAATCTTTAAATATGCATCAGTTCTGTGCTACAGTTCTTGTCTTCAACTTGCTTTGCTTTAGCAAAAGTCTGAGGTGTGTTTGAGGGTAAGAAGAAAGGTTTAAAAACAGAACAACACAATTCAATTTATAACAAACTGCAGAATAAGTTTTGCTGAATAATGTCCTCAGTAAACTGAGTAAACTTTTGCTGTAATATGAGACCAGGTTTCTAACAGTAATAGAAAATATAAAAAGTAGTTCTGATCCCTCTTTACAGGTGCTGTTGTACTCCAAATTTCATGTTTTTCTGAAGCTGAAAGAATATATATGCTAGTTAAAGATACTGTTGTCAATGACAAGCCTCTGATTGCTGTGGTGCTTCCTGCAGTTATGGTAAGAGACAGGTTTGAATTTTAAAAATGTCTTTAAAAGAAAAAAACAACTGCCTTAAAACTCTTTCTACTAGAACTAAATGAAAATATGTTTTATTCAAAGAGGCCATAGTGTAAGTAGTATGACAAAAAAAACCTACTTCAGAGCCTGTACTTCATGTATATGATACATTCAGTGAGTTAAGTCACTTGTCCTGTTACTGTTCAATTATCAACCTACAGCTGCCTAACTATACAACTATAAAGGGGAGAAAAACTATTTTTTTTCCTCCTTGTTTCTTCCAATGATCAAAACCTTAAGTGGGGTTTCAGTTTCAGCTGGTATGCCTTAAAATGCTTACAAAACTTTGTTATGGGAGCTGAATGTGTTTCCTCACTACCTGTAAGGTAAAGTATTTCTGCTTATTTTCACATTGATGTTATCTTCATTTCCCCCATTCTGTAGCAGAGGCAGTTTGACCTTGCCCTTCAGGATTTCAGAAGAACATAGTCTTCTGAAAGACTTAGTGCAAGAGTCCTTTCACAAATGCAGGCTTGATTCTGATTTATTCTTCTTGTTACAAACCACTTTCATATGAATCAGTTTGTTTAATAATAGGTTTCATGTTAATAAAGTAGTCGATGTGAGAAGAGAAAAATCATTAACTGAGCGAAGTGATATTTTTAACCAGGATTATGTAGGTTCTGCCCAAAAAAGAGTGTTGCCATAGTTACTTTCTGCTGAGGTGTTGTGTATCTTGTAGTTACTATCTTTCTGGAGCTGCATTATGGCAAGTGAAGTGAGAGTCTTGGTTTGACTTCTTGGAACTTCACAGAAGGTCAAAAAAATTGCATTATTAGTGGGAATTATGAAACAACTTTAGATAGGAGGGTATCGAGTTCAGTGGCAATAGTTGCGTACTCACATACCTGCTTTCACTGTTTAAAAATGAGTCCAACACTTGTCAAGGCTTTCTGAAGGCAAAATTACGGTTTTTGTATGAGTAGATAGTAGTGGTAGTGCTCATATGCAACTAACAAAATCAAAAGTTACACCCCCTCCTAAAAAAGTGAGAGCCTTGTTCTTATGCATGTATAGGAATTACATTTTGTGAAGTCCATAGAAGTCAAGGCCCCCTTGTCCAAACTAGGTTTCAGAGTACCTGTTATGAGAAACAGAAAGCAGCATGAACTTTTGGATACTTGTTTTTGGTGTTTTTTAGGCAAATGCATTATGAGCCTATATTTGGTGTCTGCAGTGTGAAGTTGAACATACTCCACTCTGTTCATTACATATGTCTGTTTTTCTGACACTGGGTATGTTTGAAGAGAACATCTTGATGTGAGGAAAATGTGGATATTGCTATCTGTTATCTGATGCAAGACATTTTTTAGAAACTCCCATTCAGGGGACTGCTAGGGATTAATTTCGAATATGTAAGCAGGAGAGAGGGGCTGTACATGGGCACAAACACTACATTTCCATTTCAGAATGTGTTGTTTATATTTGGTCATCTCACTGAAAGCAGCCAAGAGTTAATTTAAATGATACTTCAGGTGTTGTTTTTTATATGATTATCCACCCAACTTAGCCATTCACTAATTACCCAGGGTAGACTAATGGTTGATTATTGTCTTTACTTTGGGTAGCAGTTGGACTAAATGATCTCCTGCAGTACTTTCCAACCCAGGCTATCTTTTTAGCCTATGATAATATTAGTCTTTGTTTATATGTGTGATGGTTTAAATACAGTACCAGGAAATACACAGGAACTGACACAATACTAAAGTTACACCATGTTTGACATTCCTTTTGTGAGTGAAATACAAAGAAATTTGGAATGAAGGGCTAATGATTTTTCCAAATTGCCAATTAAATTAAAGAAAAAACCAGGCAAACGAAAAACAACAAATCAAAAGAGCCCTTCTTAAAAATTGGTGAAAGCACAGAAGTATTAGTGGTTAGCTGGTTGCTAGTCTTATTTTTCTGAGGTGAAATTTGCTTTCTCTGATATATCATCTAAGGAGGAGGCACGGGTCTAGTCTGGCATGCTCAGGTCTACCCGAACCAAATCACCCCCTTATTACCATTACTGACAAGTCTGAGTGCAGAATCAGTTTGCATAAGCTACTTATTAGAAAGTCAAGCATTTTGTGTTATTAGATGTGTTGATCTGTTCTGCTGTTTCAGGCCTTTAAGAATTTAATCAAACACTTTTTTATTTCACAATATTCAAATAAATGAAAATACTCTCTTTACCGGAGTGGGACAAAAAAAGGTACAGTATTTTATAAAGCTGTTTAGCTGCTCTGTGTAAGGAACTGTGGGGACTGTTTGGTTGCACTCTTGGTATCAAGACAAGGTGAAAGACATTGCAGGACTAAATCTTTCAATTCAGAACTAATTTAGCGGAACTTGTTTTGCAGCACTGGCAAGCAAGGAAGTCAGCAGACTGTTGTATGAGGCCAATACCAGCACAGGTTTTTGTGGCTTTATCACTGATGCCTTTTACTAGTGGAGTGCCCTCTGATATACTGTGTTTAGATTCCTTAAGAGTAGAAGGAAAAGACATAGAAGGTTCCCAAATAGATTAAACTTTCCGTTTCATTCATTCTACTAAATCTTCACACAAATATATACATCTTAAAGGCATCATAGTTAAATGAGCCCCTTCTGAGAGAGTTGTCACCTTTTTCACCCTTTGCTGGAAGGGTTTTCAGGCATTGGAATGGACTGCCCAGGAAAGCGGTGGAGTCCCCAGTGCCTTGAGGTGTTCAAGAAGCGACTGGACATGGCACTTAGTGCTGTGGTCCAGTCAACAAGGTGGTATTCAGTCAAAGGTTGGACTCCACGGTGTTACAGGTCTTTTCCGATTTTAATGATTCTGTGATTCTTCCATTTCTGAAATACGCCAAAAGATAAAGAAAAGTTGCTGGTTTACCCAGCTACTGCTCCAGTCATGTTGTGACATCTTGCGCATAATTTCTCATCAGATAATGAGTCCTTTCTGGCCAGGGTGGAGGAAATTTTGTGCTTGGGGCATTGTGAATCCTTGCATGTGGAAGATGCTGCTGGCAGCCATTTGCAAATGTTGAATTCTCCTTGTCAGAGATACTTGCAGTTCCTAGAGACAGCCCACCACCCAGGAAGATGTGCTGTGGTTGTCACACTGGTAGGCTGGTGGCACAGAATGCCTTGTTCTGCTTTGTTGTGAGATGTGATTACACAGTACAGTCAATGGAAAGGGGATTAGCATAGATAATAAACATCTTGCCCCAGTTTAAAGCCATGTTGTGATACTCCTGACAAATCAAGCAATTCACAGTGACTGTCAGAGTGTCTAAATCACGCAGCCTCCTTCAGCTGTCTCTAAGAAAGGAGCAATAAATTCCTTCCTGAATGCCAGCCGACTCAAAACCCTTCTGCGGATTTCACTCCTCCAGCACAGCACTGAAGCCAGGGCTAAAGGGGGAAGGGAGTCCTTGGGCTATGAGTCACATACTCTCTTTTGCCCAGTAACAAACTCACTTATCTGTCCCCGGTGGGGCTTTATTAAGGAACTTTTAAAAATTGTGCAGCATAAGGGTGCTACCCTTGTGGCTGTCTGTAATTGTAACAAAGAGTGTGCTCTTGAGAAAGCACAGCAGCAGCCCTGCTCTACTGTACAAACTGTCAAGAGTTTTTAATCTTTACGAAAAGATAATTGTTCTCTTAGATGCTGGCCTTTATCTGGAGATTTAGCAGTGTTTCTTACTCCTTTAAGCTTAATGAAGAGTTTTGATGGGAAGCAAGTTCACTATGAGGATAAGCACTTTCTTGAATACTTGTTTTTATTCTGAATAGCTGCATCTAAATGTATGTAGTTAGGAATTTACATTGGAAGATACCTTAACAAAGGTGGGTTTGAGTAGTAGACTGTTCAGTTTACAGTACATACAGATTTTTTTATTAGCTCTAGGCATTAGCTACAGCTGCTTGTAGTATTCAGGGTCTATGTTTAACTGGTTTGGGGGGTTTTAGGTACAGTATTGACATTTGACAAGAAATTTAGTTGGCAATTTACAGTAGAAACTGTAAATATGTATTTGCAACAATTTATGTTACTTGAGTAAGATCTCAGACAACTTTATAAAACACAGCTGTGCTTTTGAATGCCTTATAGTGTACCATGTCTCAGAAATAGTTGTGATTCCCTTAAGTTGCTTTTGAATTATTTGTTACTTGGTTTTAAACCCAGTGTATTAGAACGTGCCTGTAAAAGCAAGTAATATAAAACATGTGTTCAGCACGTCACTTCTAAATGTCCCAAACCAGTATTTTTAGAAACTGATTTCCTGAAGAGGAGAAGATAATCAAATGTTCTTGTTACATTCAAGTAAGGTATTTGTTAGACTTCAGTGTTGCGCTGGTTTCTTTGCTGTTACTCTTTTTTGAAAAAGTTTTTGTTTACTTTGAGCTGCAGAGCTTAGTATCTTTTTCTTTTTATCATCCTGTTAACCCTTTTTTTTTTTTAAACCCCACAAATTTCCAAGCATTATACCAAGCCTGAGATTTCAGGTTGTTGGTATTGTTCAGAAAATTAAAATGGCTGGAGATTAAATTTAGGTATTTAAGAAGTGCTGAAGAGGAAGAAATGGGAGGTGGACAGGAGAGAGGGTAGGGCTGAGTAAAAGCTGGGCAAGGAGTGCTGGAAAGGAACAGTGTGCCCTGTTGCCCCATGGGACATGGTGTTTTCTTTCAGAGCTGCTCTGCCTTCTGTTGCTCATACAGCACTACAGGCTGGGCAGAGTGGCTGGATAGCATCCCAGCACAAAAGGATCTAAGGATGCTGGTCAACATCTGGCTGAATATGAGCCAGGAGTGTGCCCAGGTGGCCAAGAAGGCCAATGGCATCCTGGCCTCTATCAGCAACAGTGTGGCCAGCAGGACCAGGGCACTGATTGTCCCCCTGTATTGGGCACTGGTGAGGCCTCACCTCGAGTTCTGTGTCCGGCTGTGGGCCCCTCACTTTGAAAAGGACATTGATGTGCTGGAGCATGTTCAGAGAAAGGAACAAGGCTCATGAAAGGACCAGAAAACATGAGAAATGGCTGAGGGAGCTGAAATTGTTAACCTTCAGAAGAGGAGGCTTAGAGGTCACCCCATTGCTCTTTAAAACTCCCTTAAAGGAGGATGCAGTCAGGTGGGGGTCGGTGTCTCCTGCCCTGCCTGCAGTGAGAGGACAAGAGGAAATGGCCTTAATCTGAGACACAGGAGATTCAGATTAGATATTAGAAAAAAAACCAATTATCACTGTCAGGGTGGTCAGGCACTGGAAGAGGTTGCCCGAGGAGGTCACCGTTCCTGCAGGTGTTTAAGAGGCATCTGGATCTGATGCTGGTGATGTGGCTATGTGGTTTAGGCATTACAGTGGAAGTGCTGAGTGGATGGTTGGACTTGATCTTAAAGTTGTCTTCCTACTTTGATGATTCTGTGATTATCAAAGGACTGTTCTACGTGGGATATGGTGAGGAAGGAACTGATAGAGTAACAAGATGGGCTTTACTTCTGAAAAGACCAGAGCTCTGCTTACTCTTCTGTTAATGCTTGGAATGGCTCAAGGGGATGAAATCCACTTGTCTCTTCGGGATGTGTGGATCCTTGAGCTGTTGACTTAATACTCAAGGAATCCTTTCTGTAATGGTGGCAGGCATTATATTCTGTAGACATCTTCTGCTGCCTAGAAATATCCTTTGCATGTGCTTAACAGAAATGAATATATTACCCATTATATGTTGGCCATGCTTTGAGTGATTGCTTTCCCCTTTCCACCAAGGTCTAAATGTAGAGGTGAAAGGTCTTTTGACTTCATTTGTCAGTTTAATATGAAGGTGGTTCCTTTGGAGACAGCTATGTGCACAGCTTTGTAGCTTCTTTATCATTAACCTACTTGTTTTGTCAGCAGTAGAACCTTTCCCGTAAAATAAAACATTGAGATTCTTTTGGTTCTTTGTCCTCCAAAATAGCCCTTGTTTGGCTCATTTGTTTTTGAAGAGAACAGATATATTTTTAAACTGAATGTCTCTGGTACAATCTGAAGGATTAGTAAAAAAAGGGCAGTGTGTGCCTGCTTCACCAGTCTTTATACTTGCTTAGTGTTCCTTTTCTCAGTGTGTTTTCTCTTTATCAAGAGACAAGTCACAGTGGGTGGCAGAGAGCATTTCTCATGCAGGCAGTGTTAGAGAATGATTTTTATGTGTTTGTCAGAATCTTGACACATCTGGCAGGGTGTGACTTGCAGAGGATTAGCATCCAGCTCTTCTAAGAACAGAAAAGTAGAGGAAATACCTCAAGTACTGTGAAGACCCAAACAATCACTTGTTTGTAAGTGCCTAAATCAGCTTACAGGTCTAGGGTATCTCAGTGTCAGACGCCATTTTGCATCCCCACAAATTTAACTCATTAATTTGACCCGATTTCTCTATTGTTCACCTCAGATCATGGTCTCTGATGGTCCCTCACAGGCAGCAGCTGAAAGGCTGTCTGGGTGCCTTCTCCTCCCATCTGTAGTTGTTGGTATCTCTCCACATGCTTGCACACTGTGGTCATGCTGCTGCCTCACCACCCCCTGAATCATTCTTGTCTAAATTGACTTATATTTAGCACTGTTGTTCTGTTCCCTGAATCCATCCGGTCAGCTGCGTGACAAATTGCTGTTCCTTGAATGCTGTCCAATTTGTAAATAAGAATTACCACAACTTAGAGACTATGGCAAACATTTCTGTTTAGAAATGCACTTGTTGAAATGTCCAGTGGACTTTTCTGGCATGTACCTGCACCCCAGCCTTGTGGCAGGATGGATGAAAGGTGTGCTGGTGTCTTCTGATCTTTCTAGAACTACTTACAAATCATTTTACAGAACTATTTATGGGCAGACAGGCTGGCTGAAAACTAGTCCCAAGGTGCATCTGTCAGCTGGAAGTTTTGACCTCCAGTGAGGCTGCAGATATTGTTCCCGTGCACTCTATGGAGTTCCCCAGGAAATCTCACCTCTGCCATGTCCAGTGGCCTCCTCTGGAGTTTCTGGAGGCTTTGAGAGTCCTTTCAGCAGCAGCTTCAATGGGTCGTAAGATACTGGCACTCCTGAAGTAAATATTCATGATGAAAATGCTTTCCTTATGTACTTTTAAAAGAAGCAGTAAACTTTTAATTTCATAGGGAGAGGTACACCACTGTCTGCCTTGAAAATCTTAATTTTTAAATGTTTTGTCCCTGTAAATTGATGTGCATTCTAAGACAACCACAAAACTAAGGAAAGATTTTTCAGTTGGTCTGGGGAGAAGCTCTTGCTTTTCAAGGAAACTGTTTTAATCGTACAGAATTCCTATCCCTCACGCTGTTCTTTGGACTAGACTGTTCACTGAAAACATGTAGGAAGGGCTACTTACAATGCCTTTGTTTCTAATGTTAGGCTCAAGTGTGTACTTGGAGTGGGTTAAGGAGCCTTCAGTTCCTAGGGAAGCAAGATCAGCAGCTAACCTGTCCATTGTCTGGACATTGAATCTTTTTATTTATAGAATCTGGATTTTTTTAGTAGACATAAGGAAGCATCAGATAATATTTCTGACATGCAGTAGTGATTTTCCTGCCTTTTCATGGAATTGACTAATCCTTTTTCTTGTTTTCTTTCAGGCTTCCAAGATACCACAGAATTGTTGCCCACTTCTTGTATTTGTGAACCCAAAAAGTGGTGGTCTAAAAGGTCGGGATCTGCTGTATAGTTTTAGAAAGCTGTTAAACCCACATCAAGTCTTTGAACTTACTAATGGGGGCCCATTGCCTGGGTAAGTCATTATGTTTTTGTTTGGTTTTTTTTTTTTAACTTACATTGTACTAGATTCACTTATTTTGAAGATGTAGATTGCTTCTGTTCTGTGCCTGAAGACCAGGGCGATGGATCATTTCCTTCTGACAGTTCTTACTGTGAGAACAGATTTAAACTTTGGGGTTCTCTAAAGAAAAGAAATAGAGTAGTTCATATTGTATATACTTCTGTCAAATCTAGCAGAATCTGGCCCTGGGGAAGTCATATGCACTTTACAGTAGCACATATTTAATAATTATTGAAAACAAATAGATTTTATATTTGAATGGAGATGGAAAGAGAAGTGTCACATTTCCTGATGAGGGTGGATTTTTGCTTTTATTTCTTCTGATGTTTCATGGGAACTACCAGAAAAGTGTAATAAAATTTTCTATTTTGACTCTTGAAACTTGGCCACAGTTGCAGAATTAACAGGGTCTGCCTAATCACAGCTGCAACATTTCTACATGGAACAGAACATAATGTGCTTGTAGGAAGACAGGAACTGATGACTAGATTTAACGAACCCCACTTTGTTACAGCTTCATAAAACTGAAAGCCATGGTTGTAGCCTATTCCTCATTCCTTCACTACTACTTTAATAAAAAACTTCTCATGACAAGATATTCAGAACGAAAGCTTTGTGGGAAAATGCAGCTTATGTAGGAGACAAGATAAACAAGCTACACAAACCAATTTTTCTCTCAGAACTGTATAATTCTGTTGTCTTTCTAACACACTTCAAGCTGCAACTTCAGTAACCAGTTGATTTTGTTTTGGCTTTGGAATCTTTCTGTAGTTTTATGGCATAATGCTCCCACTTGTTCATTGCTTCTTGTGCAATGGGAAATAACAGTTCTTTTACATGATAC
Source organism: Picathartes gymnocephalus (assembly GCA_013390045.1). Classification (NCBI taxonomy): domain Eukaryota; kingdom Metazoa; phylum Chordata; class Aves; order Passeriformes; family Picathartidae; genus Picathartes; species Picathartes gymnocephalus. The sequence continues at coordinate 34,312 of WEKY01004949.1, forward strand.
GTTGGTATGTAGGATGAAAAGCCACAAAAGGTAAGCAACACCAGGAAAAGAGTACTATGAAGAAGAAAATGTACTGTGATTCCTATGACTAAGTACAAAAACAGCACCATAATCAACATCTTCACTAGGATTTAGAGAGTTACAGATGTTCACATTGAAATTATGACTAGTTAGGTCTCTGTGCCCTTGAAAAAGGAAGTGATTAACTATTTAGTTCTGTCTGTGAAGAATCTTAGAGGAATATGGTTTTCACTCTTTTTAAAACCATCTTTATCTACAACTTCATATTTTTCCATTCACTTTGTTGAATTTGATCGAGAAACTGATGATAAAGGGGCATGGGCAGAAATCCAATAATACTGTGTTATTTTAAATAGTATATTGGGACTTCGCATTTCCTATATTCCGTTGTAACTTTTCTTTTCTTTTCCCCTGTGCTTTGCTTCACAATGGAGGTTTCACACATTCTCCAAGGTCCCCTCCTTCCGAGTGCTGGTGTGCGGAGGGGACGGCACTGTTGGCTGGGTCCTTGGTGCACTCGAGGAAATCAGGCACAAGCTGGTGTGCTCAGAGCCCTCAGTTGCCATCTTACCTTTAGGAACAGGTGAGAATCACATCAAGAACTGTTTTTCTGCTGAGGGCAGAAGTCCTCCAAAAAGTTTTATCTTTATCTGTCTGACACAGCACTCAGTTTTGCAGCTGAGATGCCATGAGATTGAGTTCTGACTGGTGCTGGAAAGTAAACCACAATATCAGCTTTTCAAGGAAATGTCAGTCATGCTTTCTGAAAAACAGCATCAGGAAAAACAGGAAAAACAAGCAGCAGGAGTGTTGGTATGGGTGTAGGTGAGTGGGCAGGAGCTGGGAGGGCAAAGTATCCTCCTCCTGACAACCACAGGTGGGTGCATCAGCCATTGCTGTAAGACAGCAAACTCAGTTGCTCCCTGGTGTCTCAACTCCATAACAGGTTTTTCTACCACTTTGCCCCAGTGTGTCTGTATGCAGTGGTAAGCACATGTGCAGACACAACACGACTTAGGTTTGGTTTCTTTTTCCTGCTAGTTAGCTCTTCCTTCCAAACAAACTAATCCCATGACCTGGTTGGAGCACCCTCGTGCAGTGTGATTTGTAAAACAGGGCTGATGCAGTGATTGTGAAATCGGTCATGCTTTGGTGTTCTTCACTGTTGCCCAGGTAATGACTTGGGGAGGGTGTTGCGCTGGGGAGCTGGCTACAGTGGGGAGGACCCATACTCCATTTTGGTTTCTGTGGATGAAGCGGATGATGTTCTTATGGATCGCTGGACTATCCTTTTGGATGCAGAAGAGCCAGGTGAAGGTGCAGAAAACGGTATTGCGGAACCTGAGCCTCCCAAGGTGAGCTTAGCACCATTTGGGTGTGATTCTTAGGAACTGTTGTTCTAGTGAAAATCACAAAGATGGTGGGTATCAATGTAGTTTGATTTGTACAGCTCGCTTGCCTTTGTGCTTGGGCCTTACTGAGCTGTTTCTGAGTGAATACAGCGCATGTCTGGACCTAGTGTTTCGGTTCTGGCAGGTCTGGTTGACTGAAGAGCACGTTTTGTAGCTGTTTAGCAAAAAGCGTCTGATAGAGGATTAATGAAAAGATTCACATAGGCATTCCTATTTGCTTCAGCTGGAAAGAAAATTATTTCTCAAATAAGAAAAGGCTTTGGAAGGATTGCCAAAACACTTTCCAAAACACTTGTAAAACTGGAGTGTCAACCAAAAAACACTCCCTTCCCCAAAAGGTACTCTCATCTTTCCTTTCACAGTTTAAGAAATTGCTAGGACTTGCTAGCACATACAGGAAGTAAATCCTTCTGTCATCTTACTGCCATTGTGTGTCTTTATATGTGCCATCTGTTATTTGCAAATTTTTTGAGTGAAAGTCACTGTCACTTGGTTCATATGAGCTTGTTTCTGTTTAGGAAAATAAAAATGTTGATTGTAGATGGTGATTTTGGAGCCGTATATGAATCCTGATTCTGTCTCTTTTCAGATTAAAGGAAAAAATTGGACAAGGGGCTTGCAAAAAAAAAAGTAGGAAATCGTAACAATGGTAGCAATTGTCCAAGGTTTTAGTCTGGTTACTGGAAAATCCTAGGCATTATGAGTCAGTTGGAGGATTTAGGATGTGTAGGTTTCAGCTATTTTTCACTTGGTGAAAAGAGGGGCTTATTTTCCCATGGTGCCTAATCTGCTTTTTAAAGGTGTAGGATGGGAGAGTAAGGCCTAGGATAAAAATCTGTGGAATGAACTGGCATGCAGTGGAAGATTTAATGGAAGAAATGGTCAAAATCTGTAGAAACTTGAGAATGGTATATAGGGAGCTAGTTAAAATGCAGCTGAGTAGGTGAAGTCAAGTTCTTCATTCATCTGGTGTAAAGTGGTCACCTTCCAAAGTAAGTAAAGAGTGTCTTCCCAATGATGTAATATAAATCCTTAGCTGATGCCAAAAATAATAGTGGCATTAGTGTTCAGCAGCTTGTAAAGTTATTGCATAGAATTGCTTTGGGAGGTTGTTGGTTTTATTTCTGCATTTGTTTTTATTTCTGCCTTATTATGCTTGTTATTTTTAATTAAGATTAAATTTTGAAGTTTCCGATACTTTGGAAATAATGACGACGCATGTCAACAGTTGTTCATGCAGCTTTATTTTTAGTGCAGTGTTTCTGGAAAATGTTTTCCAGAATCTGTCAAGATGCAGGTGACATGGAATAATCATCTGCAAAGCTTGCTTTTGTTGAAAAACTTTGGAACCTCTTCATTTTTCATTTACAAATGTAACCAGGAAATTACACCTTTTTTTTCCCCTTTTGGTCAGATTGTACAGATGAACAATTACTGTGGTCTTGGCATTGATGCAGAGTTGAGCTTGGACTTTCATCACGCTAGAGAAGAAGAACCAGGGAAATTTAATAGCAGGTAATCCTGGGGAAACCAGGTGTGAAGGTCAATTTCATGGTATTGCATTACTTCCAATTTACATTACAGCTGATAATCTTAAATGCTACAGGTATCCACTAATATTATTTCTGGTAGACCTGGGACAAGAAGGAATTAAGCTAGCCAGGAAGTCATAGACACAAAGCTCTTGTGTTTTGTTGGTTTGGGTTTGGTTTGAGTTCTTTTTCCTTTACCAAGAGAGAGCACCAAGCAATATTTGGAAGTCATTGGTATTCAGTATTCTTAGTTTTCCAATAACTGCATTGTTGAGTTCAGTAAAATTCTGAAGTAGTGGAAATATCTCTTGTTCAAAGACTTTAGCAAGAGTGAGGGCAGTGCTGCTACATGAGCAATAAGCACTGTTCAGAAATGCTCAGAAGTGTTCAGAACTTCTGTACCTTTTCCAGTTTTGTCTAGTGCTGTTGTAACACCTGCATGCTAGGCTAAAGGATAAGAAATTCTCTGTATCTCAAGTGAGAATGTTGTTATAAAGGTGTTGAGGGAGACCTTCCTCCTCTCTGGCATACACATCAACCAGTAATGGGACTTTTTTGTCTTCCCATAATCGCTGAAATTGATGAGCAAAAGAAATCATATCTGTGTAATTAATCAGTAATTCCTTATAGAAACTGTTTTTGTTTGCTTTCCCCTATGTTTGTGATTAAATGCCTTCTAAATTGTTTATTGGTTGCCAGAGTTACAGCCAGTTACAACTATGCAGTGTTCAAACTGTAACTATTAAAAATATTCTCTGATCAGTTATGAGTGCAATGATGTATAAGCCGACCTATCTTGTAGTTTTGTGTCTATCATTACAGGCATTACTCATGATGCTTTTCTTAAAAACTGGCAGTTAATACAGTTGTTGATGTAAATATGGGTGGTTCCTGGTACGTAAATTACTATTAAGCACTGGTTTGCAACTGGACTGAAAGGATCATAGGTAGTAAAATCAGGCAATATGTTCATGTATGGCAGTGTCCGTTCTAGTACATGAAACTTTTCTAGATTGACTTGTGCACTTAATAGAATATACAAGTTAAGTCCATGTTTCCAAAGCTGCAGCATTTCAAAAGATGCACCCTCTTCTTATTGCCACTGCATTTTAGCGATATACTTTGATTGCTATTATCCTGTGTGCTTTTCATCCCTGTCGTCTTCATCTCAGTCACTTCCCAGTGTGCAGCATCCGTAGTGCAGTGGACAATGTCTTGGTATCATTCTTGCAGGGTGACTTGAAGGACTTGTGGGAAAGAAGAGAATTCCCCCCCCTCCAAATCTGAAGGACTATCTACTTCTGGAGGACAAAGAGCTTGTTCGTGCTAACAGGGCTGACACGTGATATTTACCTTTGATTGCTTGTGACAATGATTTTTAAAATAGCTGAATTTATGCTTCCCAATGATAAGCAAGTGCATGCTCTTGTCAGTAATATTAGCTCTTTTTTTTTAGCAATTTCTAGTAAATTAACTAAAAATTGTATCTACTTAATGCAAGATGCAGCAGCTGCTGGCATGTGAACTGGCTACTCTTGAGTGCAGAACAGGAAGTTTCGGGTTGTGGCAACAGAAACTGCAGGTAGTCTTTGGAAGAAATATGGGCTTTAGTGCTCTTCTGAAGCAAGACCTTAAACTGGTAAATGTCCCAAAAGCTCTGTGCTCTCTGGCCTCACTCAGTAGAATCTCTTTACGTGCTCTGGACTGCTTACATTTAGCTAGCAGCTCAAAATGCAGTGATAACATCCCTGCAGGAATTCAATGCTGATCTTGCATTGAGGGGCAGATAAGAATAGTGTATGTTGTGACAGTGATAGTCTTTGCATTGGTGAGTGTCAAACGATATGATTTTTTTTCAGAGTGTAAAATGTAATGATAGGGCATCTGCTTTCATTCACAGATTCACAACATGGGTCAGGTTGGAAGAGATTACAGTGGGTCATCTGGTCCAGCCTCCCTGCTCAAGCAGGATCATCCCAGCGCACTTGGCACAGGATTGTGTCCAGATGGTTCTTGAATAACTCAAGTGAGGGAGACTCCACACCCTCTCTGGACAATCTGTTCCAGTGCTCAGTCACCCACACAGTAAAGAAGTTCTTCCTTATGTTCAGGTTGAACTTCTGTGCATCAGTTTCTGCCCATTGCCTCTTGTCCTTGCTTGCTGCCTGGCTCCATCTTCTTGGCACCATCCCTTCAGATACTTAGACATCGATAGGATTCCCTCTGTTCTTGAGGCTGAACATGCCCAACTCCCTCAGCCTTTCCTGGTTAAAGAGATGCTCCAGTCCCTTAATCATCTTTGTTGCCCCCCACTGGAGCCACTCCAGGAGCTCCATGTCTCTCTTGTACTGAGGAGCCCAGAACTGATAGACTGAAGATGTACCTCCCCAGGGCTGAGCAGAGGAGCAGGATCACCTCCCTCGACCTGC
>WEKY01004949.1:46769-61313 GCA_013390045.1 Picathartes gymnocephalus
TAATTAGGTTAAAAGAAGTACCACTTAGTGTTCAGTTAAGTACATTAGCACAGTCATATGTTAGAGCTGAACTGATGTACATCATAGCTTTGCTGAGGAGCCTTAGCAGGTATTGAAGCCTGTAGTGTGTGTGTAACATGCTCTAGGCTTCAAGTAACTTGGAATGTGAGAGGCATCATGAAAATTCACTTACCTCATCAGGCTTCTCAAGTCTTTATGGGTGTTGTTATTAGGTGTGGGCCCAGGGACACAGTGACTGTATTTTCTCACTTGGATGAGTGTGTGCTCTTCAGAGGCTGTTTGTCTGTCAGTTCCTGTGAGGCCAAGACCACCTCTCTGTTCACCCATCTGCTGAAGGTGTGGGGATCCAGTACTTCTACAGCTTTGTGCTGGAGACTGGCGCTGGAGCAGCCGTGCTGGTCCTGCCATACACTGTCTGTGTCTGCTATCTATGGCTGTAGTCATGTTGTTTTTCACTCACATCTCAGCTGTCTCATCTCACTTTCCCAGGGACTGAACCTTTCACTTTGGGTCAACATCATACACAAAGGGCTCTGTGAGCCACTTGTGGGTGGAGGGTGGGGCCTGCAAGGTTTTGCCACTTTTATGCATCTGCTGCTTGGAGCTGTTTAAGCCATGTTGGCTAGAGCCCACTTAGCCATATGGTGGGCTTACTTGTCCTCTGTTGCTCAGTAATAACTATTTCAGCTGTGGGTGGCATGAATTCATCAATTGAGTGTCAGCTTTAGGAGCATTCCTCTTGCCAGTGAGTCTAGAAAAACATCTCCAGCTGCTTTGAGGGACTTAAGTGTAACTTAGAAATACGCAAAAGTTGTTTTGTGATGGAGCCAGTTACGTGCTGAGGCAGTTCTTGCTGGGTCTTGTTGATGGGCCTGTACTCTCAGCACTGTGCCAGCTTCAGCAACAGCTGATCATTACATGTGCTTTCTACTTTCCAGTCATGGTGCAACAAGGGTGTGAATGTCATCTATAGCAACAGAATGATGCAGCTAAAGCTATAAAGAGAGACAAAACAGCTATGGCAAAATGGCAGATGCTCAAAGCTTCTCCTTTCAATTGAGTGATTCCTTCTCAGTTTTCTGGTAGACATGCAGTTGGAGGAATAACTTCTGTTTTCAGTGAAACCTTAATTGTTTAAATTCTTAATTTAAATTTGGGGATGTTCTTCAGGTCCCACAGTGTGGACTACAACTTAATTTTTATTCAACATCAAAACTGGATTCATGCTATAAAGGAAATAGTTTGGATAGTACAGAGCTAAAAGCCTTGTCTTCCTGATCGTTAAATACAGGGTTGTCTTCTTTAGAACCTGGGCATGAGGGGTCAGCTGGACCTCTTCTAGCACCCTGGCACCAACATTACAAGAAGGGAGGATGAAGTGTTGTATTTCAGGATGTGCACTCTCTGAATGAAGCTCACAAATTAGAGAGGAAATCTGGAATAGGCTGCTGCTTCGTAATTGTCCAGAAAGACAGAGAAACTGCTTTGTATCCTTGGGGCAGCAGAAAGAATGCATGGTCTACTTTCCGCTTGCTGACAGTAATGGAAGCTGGGCTTTTTGTTACAGAAAACATGCATAAATTTCAAGATTTCTGGTACTGACTGTCTCTGCAGCCAAAATAAATAACCCTGTCTTACTATTTTTCCAGGCATATATAATCCTGCAGCACGTAGCTGACAGTGTTTCAAGTTCTTGGCTTGTTAAGGACCTGGCTGTCTCTCCTTTTGCACTGTATCTGTTATCTGATATAACATGAAACTCACAGGTCACAATATTTTAATCAGAGGGCCCCTTGCTGTGGCATATTCTTCCTGGAAATTTCCCATCCCTAGAACTCTGTACAAGCCTGTTTTGGGACAGCATCCTGGTAGCAAGGTGACAGTGAAGAATGAATGTATTCTCTTCCCAACATCCAGAGGAGGTCCTGGTGGAGGACAAGAAGGCTTTGAGTTTTGTTTTTCTTTCCCTTTTTTTTTCCAGAAATTAACTGCCATATATTGTTTGAGCAGATGAGTGCCACACTGTATATAAGGCCTCTGTGCATCAAAAGATGATGCTTAATGTGTTTTGTTGACAAAACAGATTCCAGTTGAGATAAGAAACCCTCTGTAAAGCTTTTATAAGGAGGAACTCACTCACTAGCCCTCTATTAAGATGTTCCAGTTTCAGGTTCTGTAAAGGCCATTTATCAAGAATACATGTATGTATATGTGTATTTTTTTTTCTCACATTTTCATTGCATATGGTGTCTGAGAAGGCCTAGGATTTTCTTCCGTGGTATGCAAGGCCTGTATGAAAGGAAGGGATAACTCTGCTGTTAATATGAAACATTTAGACTTAGCCTTTCCATTGAACATAACAATGCAGTATAATTTATGTGACAGCGGGCAGATAGATGATACCCCATACTGACTCTTTGAGTAGTATTGTGTGAGAACCTAGTGGTCACATGGCCAAGAACTTAAAATAATGCAGCAACGAAAGTGTTGGGGAAGAAGCTCAGTTCTGTCAAGACAGGTGTTAATGAACATCAGGGACGCAGGACTAGGAGCTGTAACTGTGGACAGGGAAGAGACGCAGGCTCATTGCTATCCTGAGCACACTTCTTCATCCTCTCTCCACTGCCTTTTTACCTTGCCTATAAACCATGGCAGGCACAAATAGCACAACTAGCATCTCTCCTGCCAGGATACGCTCTCCTGACCTTTTAGTAGTGTCCTACTTAGGCATTGCCAGCACTGGGGAGAGAAAGGTCCTGAAAACCATGGTTCCATTCAACTACCCCAATGTTGCAGTTTAGTGCAAGTGGTCAGTTGGTTAAAATCTGTTTTGATAGATAAACACATTACTTCTGTCTTGAATTACTAGAACGAAAATTTCAAAAGCTCATCCCTGCGATATGGGTGCTACTTCAGAAAATTTGCTTCTTTTTCCCCCGTGGCTTTTACCCTTGATTTGTACATTTTAAATTGCTGGTTTTTTCACTGCATTGATTTTTAGGTGAAACAGTTATTTTGCCAAAAACCTTTTGTTTATATATGTGTATATATGTGTGTGTACCTACATGTGTGTACGTACATGTGTGTACATACATGTGCACACACCTTTTAAGAATACGCCTTACTCTATTTCCTTCCACAGTGCCTAACTATGCAGTTTTGCCCTACTACAACATTCAGATAGCACTCACTTCTGGAACTTTCTCTCACCGGTTTTGGGCATGAGGCAGGACTTGTGCTTTCCAACAAGACATGATGGCAATATAGTGAAAGCACAACTGTGTTTAGAGTACAGTCTCTGCATGTATGCAGTTTGAGCTCTGCTTGCTCTTTCTAGATTTTAGTCAAGTATCTCGTGTCTAAAACCAATGCAAATGGCTATTCTAGCATTTTAAAAACTAGGAAGAAGCTGCCCACTGCAAGACTTAACTAATGAACAAAACTAAATGAACTGTTATAGAAAATTGTTGTTCATCTTCACAGCTACCCTCTTACAAATATTGTGTGGATTTCATTTCTTTAAAGAGCAAATAATGTACTTGATCTGAATATCAGCTGTTTCGAATTGCTCAGCACTTATGCATGCATGTGATGCTGTAGCAGTCTGTTGGCATATAAACGTCATTATCAAATGAAACCTGTTTTTGTGGGAGGAGAAGGTAAGAGGAGCTGTTGTGACACTTAAAAAGGGCTTATGTTGAAAACACAACAGATTTGTTTGCATATGTAGTTAATAATGTACCGACTGTAGGTATGCTCTGTCTTGCATAGTCTCCAGTCCATATTCCAGCACAAGTATTGGGGGCTCATTGGAATTGTGCACTTGAAAACCTGGCAGTAGATACTCTTTCAGTCTGCACCACATAAGTCTTCCTTACCACCTTCAGAGTGACTGTACATCTTTCTGCCAGGCTGCCCTCCTGCCCTTAGGGCCTAGCTCTGTACCAAAACTGGTAATGAAGGTATGAGCGTGTGCTGGTGAATGTGTGTGGAGAATTGGGGAATGGAGTTCCTGCTCTGAATGCTGCTCTGTCAGTTTGGCTTAGACTATTCTTTAATTTCTTTTAATTTTCCTTCAGCTTCTACTTTAGCCATCTAACAGCTGCGCAGCAAAGATTTGGCAACTCCTGAATTGCCTTGGATTCACCGGTGACAGCGTTGCCTCATTTTCAGGCTTTGATCTTATATGCATCAGAATATGTATAACTTAATTATACTTCTTGCACTTAACAGAAAATACAGGTTCGATAGGCTTAGAGTATGGCAAAATTGCAATGTTTGTACTTTTTTTTTTTTGTAAATATGGGGATGATTCTACAGATAAAAAGATGCACTTTCAGATCACAATGAGACAAGTTTGTAGAATACAATTGTTCAGGAGTTTCTCTGACTGCAGTGTTCATGATCCCCATCCATGTCTAACACTGTGTTCTCCTTGAAAGCCTGCTTGGGGATAGAGATGGCTTCTCACATTGCAGAATGTATTTATAGCTGACTGACTGAAAGCTGACTGAAAAACATGTATGTTTTTGAGCAAATTTGCTGCTATTCTAAGTTTTAGGTTTTAGTAGACTGCTTCTATAATGTTCCAGTTTTATTTATAATGTCAACACTTACTGATTTGACATTTAGTTGCAGGAGACATCTGGCCCAAAGCCTTCATTCCTTTTGCTATTTAATGGTTTTGTTTTGTTGTTGATTTTCTTTTAGCAGTGTAGGCATTGTATGTGTGAAGTGCAGTGAAATAAATGCAAATTACTAATCTCAACCTGCAGTTAGAGTGGCAGTTTCAATGTTTACAGGATAATGACTATTGATTGTAAATCCATACGTGTCCACTGAAACAGTGCACTCTTGGTGTATTTTGGAAGCATTTTTTCTGCTTATCATGGTAATTAATGGAATAGTTGCCTTCTGCTTTTAGAGTCCCGGTTATGTTGCTTTGGAGAGATTTCTGTGTGGGTTATGGCTTCTCTGCCATGAACTCACAAGACAGAATTTGTACTAATACAAGTGTGTTACATTGAACGTGTTTTCTGAAAGAGTGACTTTATTTTTTGTGAAGATAATTTATGAGAAGGTTTTATAGCAGATCAGTGCTGAAAAAGTTTAAGGCTTGAAATAAATGTTTGTAGATAATAAAGATCTGTCCCAAAGAAAAGTATTTTTTAATAGGGCAGTGTTACTGGTGTAGCTATCCCCCTGACCTCTTCTGGCAGTATACTCTTTTAGCATGTCACTCTGCACTGGTCAAGCGTGTTATTTAGGGGACAACCTGATTTCAGAAGATACGGCTTCATTTCTATTGTGCATATCCCCTATTACACCTCTGGCAGCAACTCCTAATATAAACATCAGCCATACAAGGCAGAGCTTCTCCCCCATACAGATCACTGCAGGTTGAAGAGCAGAGAGCCTGCCCTTGTGCTTGACTGCAGAAACGTTGTAAGTCTGGTGACTGTCTGGCACTTACAGTCCTCTCTCTCACCATCACTGAGTGTGCCACACAAGCTCTTTTGCTTTCTGAAGGCAGGCAGGCACAAATCAAGAGTGCCCGAGTCAAACTGCTAACACCTTGTCTTGTCATGGCATCCATTTCTTAGTGCTGCTTGTCTTGCCAAATTGGGTAGCAAGAGGTGCTTGAAGTATTAGTATTTATTGTGTAATTTTGGGTGCTTATAAAGCCTTCACTGCTATTTTAAAGCAAAATTTGGGGATCTGTAGCATAGCAATAGCGGTATAACTCTAGCATTCCAAACATGCCCAAAGCAAGTTATCCTTGTGATAGTTTAGTTAGCAGTGGTGTAGCTAGCAGCAATCAGTATCTTGAAGCTACAAGTTCTGAATATTAGAAGAGAACATCTCTGCTTTGAATGCAAAGCGTCAGAATTTGTAATTCACTATAGATTTCAACATCTCTCCTACTTATGAATGACTGACGACATCCTAATTCTTCTCAAACTATGACTTAACTATTGCTTAAATAACTGTTTTTCGGCTCTGGTTATTTAACTCATCCAACTTACACAGTTGTATGAATGCTGTTTTATTATCAAGATAATCTTAAGGTGTCTCATAGCATTTCTTTTGAATGTTCTAATATATCAGTTATAAATAATCCTGACCCAATAAACTAATGTAAGCTGACAAGTTATTGTCTAGTGCTTATTCTTTGTGCATCTGCCTACTTCTCAGAAAAAAGAAAAAAGCCTGAGTATAAGCATTAACATGGTTGAAAATTGTTTCTACACTCTGTGCCTCAAACCAGTAATCCATTATCACACATTTACTTGTGGATTGGTCTCAAAAGCTAGCTTTTAATGATGTAACTTGTTTCTCAATGTCTGCCTTGCAAATGAGACACGTCACTATATTGTGGTAACTTGTCTACAAATAACATAGCTAGTGTACTAATAGATTTTTTAAGAAGTAATTTATAAAGATGGGCTTTTCTCTTATATTTAAACATCTGTTCATCTTTGGGTTCTGTTCTTAGAACAATTCTGTGTATATTTTGCAATATGTGTTTTGTGTTTGACTGTACATTTTGCACCAATATGAAATATTGTATTCTAAGTATTATTTACAAGTTCCAGAGATCTGTAACTAGAATTTGCTGTGAAAAATACAACATCTCTTCTACCCTGGATGCTTGTGAAGTAGTTATGCTTTAAAAATAGCAGAATACACTTCTGCAGAAACAAACAGAGTTTATCTCAGCTGGGCACTGCTTTTATAGAATTCTGTATCCTTGCTATTTGAGATTGGGTCATGCCCTGTGAAAGGGTGGCTGTGTTCTAAGAGTGTGATTTCATATGTTTTCATTTGTGACACAACATCTAAGTTTGATCCCCGCAACTTTCAAGCACCTCTAGAACCCTTATATCTGTGGATAGCACTGTAATTGGTAAAGTCTTCTTGTGATAGCACCACAGTGTGTTAAGCATTTCTGGTGTTTTTGAGTTACTTTAATGTTGATCCAAATTTTCCAAGGTATTTTTGTACAATTCCGTGCCCTGTTTGCACTTCTCTAGAAGCACATGACCTGGTGTTTTCAGGCTGTAACAGGCCCGTCCATGTTGTGCTTGGCTCAGGTGAGCAGTGGTGGACCTGGCCTGCACAACTCAGTGCCAGACCTCATGGCTTGGAGGCCAGGACCTTGGCTTGAAGGGAGTCAGCTGGGACAAGTGGAAGGGCTGTCCAGTCAGACAGGCTCAGGTGGAAACTCTGCCCCACCGTGGGTGGACAGTCCACCCCTCCTTGGAGGTTAAAGTCTGCCTTTCATGGATGGCAGGGGTGGGGGTGGTCCATCAGCTGGACACTTCCACTTGGGATGTCCCTGCTGCAGTAGCCCTACCTCTGGCAATGAGGAGTTGGTTCTCCCTGCTCTGTTCAACAATTGACTGCAGAACTGAGGAGGCCTTGGTTGTGTCCCAGCACCTCTGGACAAACCTTACTGTTCCTTGCTGTACTGCAAATCAACAAGCTCTGAACCAGCTACAATTACATTTAAAAACTATACATGGAAAAACTCAGTTCGGGGCTACAGTTCTGGGAAAAGAGGGAAAGCAAACACAACACTGACCTTCCTTAAAAAAAAAGAAAAAAACAATAAACCACAAGGCATCCAAACCTGAAATGAATTTTACCCCTGCCCTCCTCTGAGCTGAGAGAACAGCAAGGGAAGTAGACAACTTCCAGCAGTCCCTCCCTGCCCATACACGGTTGTGCCTTGCAATCTGGCTATACCACTTTCTCATCAAGGGGAATTTGTCTGAGAATGGGAAAGATTGGTTTGACCATGATAAATCCCAGCTTAATTTCAGTGTGGATTTAGTCACCAGTTAGACAACACTCTTCGGAGCACAGCTAAACAAAAAAACCTTTTAGACAAATAATTAAGTCACAAGGAAATTTAAGGGTCAATGGAATCATTTTGGACATCGAATTGATCAACTGACAGCTCTGGGCCCTTAAAACATACGTTTTCTTGTTGTGAACAACTGGTGGTCTGTTGCACCTGCAGTCCCTCCTGCCAAGGCTGAATAACGAAAGGGTGGAACACACAGCATCTTGAAAACAAATCCATGCAGTCACAGAGCCGTGCCAATGCAGGTGCCCACATACAGGTAAGCAGCCTTGACATGAGTAATACAAATGGGCCAAACCTGTGCCTCCTCACCAACTGATGGGGCTCAACATTCACTCCTGAATGAATCTGTGTCTCACAATTTCCCCAGACTCCTGTTGTAGCTGGCACCATACTCTCTTGGTCCATCCAGAGCCTGGCTTTCAGGTTCTGGAAACCAATAAATCCAGCCTAAAAGTCTACCAGGCAATCACAGAGAGAGGGAGGGGAAAACCAACCACAACAGAATGGTTATAGACAGGTTACAGAGGTAGCACAGCCTGCATGGATGAGTCACACAGTCTGCCCAGACAAGTGCTCTGACCAGAAGCCGGCTGACTTGATGCAAGGCCCTTGTAATCGGGGGCAGGGTCGGGGTCAGGGTAGGCATCAGAAAACGCACACAGTGAAATTGCACATAGACAACACCTCACTCCAGAAAATGAAGTAGGGACAAGCTCTGTCACCTTCAGGGCTTCCCTCAGCCAACCTGAGTTGTTAATCAGTGATCATTTACCACAATTAGCCACTCTCACAGGCAAGCACTGGTACCTCTGCTCACAGGAACACTGCCCTCAAGTCTGTGCCAGATAACTATGAGGCTGCTGTCAGCCCACGATTTCTGGGGATGCTGCTCACAATTCCATTCATATGCACACTGTTTTGAAGTCTGTACCTCCAGGCTTAAAGAAGCTTTCCCTCCTGCAATTTCCAAAGCACAAGCAGCTCAGAAGGCACAAAACATTCCCAGCATGTGGATCTTGCCAGTCCTGCTTCAAACTGGCTAAGTTGAAACAAATTAATCCAGTCACAAGGTCACTACACCACCGTGCATCGAAGATCCTGCTCCCGTATCTTTCTGTCACAACAGGAACGGCTTGGTGTCCTCTGATGCAGCAGCCACCCCTACAAAACATGGAGCAGAGCTGATAGCAAGTCTTCTATGACCGACTCTCAATCTCATAAGCCACAGTCCTCACAGCCAAACCCCAACATCTCCAGTCCAGAAAAAACTTACAGAGGCTGAAGAGGCCATCTGACAGAGTCTCAGCATGTCTGCAACAAAGGTGTGGAAATGGTACTCATCTAGGACATGCCAGAATTGAAGAGACTCCATCAGGAAAGGAGACTGCTTCAGTTGACTGGTGGCACATTTTTCTTCTACACTCTCCCACTTCTGCTTCCCAGTCTTTGGCCCCTGCTGGTATCTCCATCCTCTTCCTAACTCTTCATCAGTCATTCCTGTCACAGGAATTTTCATCACTTCTGTATGTCATATTTGCTCTCCTCCATAAACATTAAACACCTTTTTCAGGCTTCTTTGGGTTACAAGTGAACATTTTGAGGATTTTTTTCAGTCTTTTAAAGTTTGTAACAGACATTCTGGTCATAAATTTTAACCTGCATCCTGCTAAAACCTATCCAAGATCTCAGTTATATCTGCCTTTTAGAGGCAGTTGCTTGAGTTTCTGTTAATTATAAATATCCTTCCAGGTGTCTGCCAAGTTTTATCACTCTTGGCACAAAAACGAAGCAGTGACAATAAAGAACCATGCTACTAAAACTGGGACTTTAGTTCTGGCAATTCTTTTTTAATACAAACACGGACATATGCTGCTGGGCACAGACTGCTTCGTGATTTTCCTGGCTAGTTAACTCATTGTTAAATTGGAGGTTGCTGCCCTCTTCCTTTCTGACTGAGGATAGCAAAACCCTCCCCTGACTTTGGAAAGGCTTTCAGGAACTGCCCAGACACTGGATGTGCTATTGCTGTGGTTTAAAAATTATTTTAAGAAAAAGCAGTGTACTGTAGTTATGTAAAGATGTTTATGCTTTAACAATTCGGTTCATGGATTTTAAAGTTTGTTCCATCTTTCTTAAAGTAATCCTCCTCTGAAATTATAGTCAGTTTGGGGAAGAAAACAAATGGCAGTATGGTGGGCTACTGAGGGCACAGGTTTCTAAGACTGCTCTCCCAATGTTGCTGAGGACTGTGTCGCCAGCAGGTCTTGGTGGGTCTCGTTGGGCAGTGAGGTGGTCCAGCCCATGGAGCAGCAGGCAGCGTTGCTGGGAGGAGCGGCAGAAAGGTGCAGGGTGCTGCTCTGCAGGTGCCATTCCCCTCTGGAAGGGGGCACGTGCTGGGGAAGCACTGGCAAGCTCTCCACTGGGGGTGGCCCACCACAGGATGGGTACAAGGGACCCAGTACCCTGTGGGGGGAAAGTTGGCATGGGGAGTTCGGCTCTCTGAAATTTGCCTCCAAAGGGACAAAGGATAGCCCAAGGCATGGCCCAGCAGCCAGCCTCAGTGGTGCTTGGCTTGAGGTGAGCTGGGGTGTGCTGGTTTCTGCTGGGGTAAAGTTAATTTTCTTCACAGTGGTTAGAATGGGGCTGTGTTTCGGATTTGTGCTGCATACAAAGTTGATAATATAGAGATGTTTTAGTTATTCTTGAGCTTACACAGAGCCGAGGCCTTTTCTTCTTTTCTTACTGCTATGCTGGGAAGGAACTTGGAGGTACATGGGACATTGAACTGGCCAAAGGGATATTCCAGACCATTTGACATAATGCTCAGTATTTAAAGCTGAGCACAAGGAGGAAGGAGGGGATGTTTGGAGTGATGGCATTTGTGTCCCCAAGTTACCTTGAGGTGGGAGGGGGCACCAGGAGATGGCTGAAGAGCTGCCTGCCCATGGGAAGTGGTGAATGAATTATTTGGGGGTTTTTTGCTTATGTGCTTTTTTAATTCGCTTTTGCTTTCCATATTATACTGGTTTTATCTCAAACCAAGAGTCTTCTAGGTTTTACCCTTCCAGTTCTCTCCCCAATCCCACTAGTGGGGCAGTGAGTGAGTGACTGTGTGTGGTGCTTGGTGGCCAGAAGGGGTTAAACGAAGACATAGGAAACAATGTTTCACACAGCCAGGGCGGAGGCCATGACACGTGACAGCATGAGGGCCAAGCCACAGCATTCAACGGTGGAGAACAAAGCCCAGCACTGCTCCAGGGGTGCCCAGAGTCGGGCAGCCTTGATGGCAAAGGTCTGCCTGCCCTCAGGAAACAGTGTCACAACACTCCTATCAAGTAAGAGCCTGAAATTCATGGCCCAGCATGGCTGAAGGCCAGGCCCCACAGTGCTCTGCATGGTGGTGGATAGTGATGGCACAACCCCAGCCAGACACCATGTGTCTTCTCTCGGATGAAGGTGGGGAGCAAAGCCCTCAAGAGCCCAAGGGCCAGGCCCTTGGGTGTATGAGAATAGAGAATTTGGTGGGGCAGAGTCTGCATGGACTGAGTACTAGGTCCCACAGTGCATAGCTCAAGGGGACCTGAGGTGGAAGGACTGCAGAACAAATCTCTCCTGTACAGCTGGATGGCTTAGTCCTTCTGCCCTCTATGCAATAGTATCCTTAACAAAACAGAGCACAGGGCTGGTGACAGGTTTCTCCACTGCAGCTCCATCCAGATTACTAACAGGGGTTAGCGCAGTCCACTCTCTTGACATTCAGAGCTGTGGTGTACACAGAGGCCAATCTTGAGTCTCCCTGCTCCTGCTAGGGCACTGGCCTCACTTCCTCACCTGCTGCACTCAGCACGTCTTTCTTCCCCAGCCCTACCTCTAAGCTTTTCACACAGCTGCTGCTAGTTCCTCTGGTTTCCTCCCTGCTTCTGACACCTCATGCCCACCTCAGCTTCACAACCTCTGGATCTGCTGCCATCACCACTCACTTTCAAACTGCTCCAAGTTTCTGCCTGGACAAGTTCAAACAGCTGCTGCTACAGCCACAGTCCACATACAAGGAGTGTCTCCTGCCCCTGGGAAGAGCCCTGGCCCAGAGCAAAGCCCCAGCCGATCCACCCTGCAGCCCCAAGGCTGCCTCCTCATCCTAGGGCACCTTCCCACTCCATCAGCACTAGCTGGGGAACTGTCCAAAAGGCACACCCAGCATAGCACTGCCATAGCAAAGGACCCTTTGGAAAGCAGCAGGAAAGATAAGTGGCAGCACTATCAGCTGTCAACAAAACACTGTCCTCTCAGGCACAAAATCTGGGGCAGCCGCTGCTCTCATGAGTGCTCCAGCACATCTTCTTCTCCCCCTCTGGCACAGCAGACCCCAGAGCACATGAGATTCATGCAGGTGACTGGGACAGGACGTGCCTGCTTTCTGTGGATCTTCCAGAAAGAGCAGGCACCACAGCAGCATTAAGTTGTTGCGCTCCTCTGGGCCACTTCACAGCTACGCCACCGTGGAAGCAGCACACCACTGCCATTTTCGTTCTACGCCAGGCTGACTTCCAATCCAGCCCAGCTTGGAGTCCTCCCCCTGCAGAGGATTACCACCACAATCACAGCTCCAGTGGGCTTAGTACAGCCACAATGAGCAACAGCAAACACTTTCTCACCACCATCAGCTGATGGCCCAGGGCAGCTGAAAACAACACAGAAAGAAATGATGGGGCAGCAGCTGACTAAGCCACCCGGATTAGAGAGGCTCAAACAGGGCTGAAAAGCAGCATGTACCGCTAACCCAGCAGAACTGCAGCTCCAGCCATCATCTCAATTCACCCAAACACGGTCAGGTGGCTCCTGGCTCTGAGCATGCTGAGAAGGGGCATAAACAGTGACACTGCAACCCAGGAGTCAGGCAAAAGGGAAAGAGCAGCCGCCTGCACTGAACCATCACCCTCAACACATACATTGCCTGTCATGGTAGCTATGGCAGCATCCAAAAAGGTAAAGGGTCATCTGCCTCTGTCCTGGGATACAGACCAGTTGTGGGTCTCTGTGGTACAGCACAGTGGCTTGCACTCAGGGATTCACAAACCACAATCTCCAACACCATACTGCAGCCCGTAAAGAGACCCATCTCCCCGTACAGACTCAGAACAGCCATGCACTTGGGAGATGCCACAACAGGTTACATCTCAGGTAACCCACAGGCTTCACTCTGCAAAACTGCACACTTAATACACTGCAAACCTTAACTCTGCCTATAAGGTGGTGGTACAGCCTGAAAAACAACCCTTCCTGGGGTGAGCACTGCTACCTTGCTAGCCATGGCCCCCAATAAACATCAGAGATGATCATTTTGCACAGAAGCAGGGCAAGAGAAACTCAGAGCACCTCTGAAACACCAGCACCTCTGAAATTTTGCAAACAGCAGCTCCAAAAAGGATCTTTTCTCACAACCAAGACAGGGCAACCAAAGCAGAAAAACAACAAAGGCAAGAGATTGCTAAGCAGCAACAGCTTGTTCCAGGGATCTTCTCAAGTCTCCCAGGGTGACCCAAACAGCCCAGGAAAATATGGGCAATGCATGATGACACTAGAGACCAGGCAACTCCTCCAGCACTGCTCTCCAGCTCATCCTTGCCCCTCCTCTTCCTCCTCCTCTACTGCACACCCAGCACCTTTGCTGGGCTGGCTCAACACAGAGGCACTGCAGGGACAGCCTCTCCTTCTGAGGGACAGCTCTCCTACCCCAGGTGCTCCTGCTTAAAAGTCAGTGTTCCTGCTGCACAGTCAGCACTGATAAAAACAGCAATCCAGCAGTGTCAGAGCTTGAACAGGCAGTTTTGTCTGTGCTTGAACTCAAACAGGCACACAGCACATATGTAATATGACCACAAGGAGGTAAAGCATCCCTTCTTCCTCCTTGTTTCAGACAGATACACAAAACATTCGGAAGCAGTCCCAGCTGTGACCAGTCCTAGTCAATGCACTCACCAGCCCTGTTCCTCATGTGCCCAGGACAGACTCCTTGAGCATGTGTTTCCATGGAGAGACTGGAACAGGCCTTGAGAAATCTGAGACTATCATTTGCCTGAATATCCCCTCAGAGGATGGACAGGAAGAGGATGGGCATGAAGCTCATCCTCCAACAGAAGGATGTGGCTTGATGTGACCTTGCCCTGTGTAGACCACAGTAGTCTGCCATGCAGCCTTTTGCCTTCCTCAGCAGTTCTGCAGCTATCCAACCTGACACAGCCACATGCACCGTGAGATTCCCAGAAAAATTCAAAGAATTATCCCTGTTATTCAAAACTAAAGACCCCACCAGCTGTTTTATCACCACAAGTCTGTTCCTCTGAGCCCCAAAATAATCATGGTCAGAAAAAGCTCTGCAACACCCCAATGCTCATAATGATCCACTTGCATTTTCCTCAGGAGTTCTGGTCCTTATGGGCCTTGGGGAGTAACTGTTGTCCAAAAGGACAGACTTCATTGCTGAGTCACCTGTGTTTTATCTACAGAGGTGACCTAGAGTATAAAGAATGACATGATGCAGACTTTCGGAGAACCCTCTTCAAGTCTTTTCCTCATTATGCCCAGGTAGGGATCCTCTGACACAGGGATTTTGTTCGGGCCTTCTGTTTTTTCAACCTGTGTTGCTCATG
>WEKY01004973.1:0-26175 GCA_013390045.1 Picathartes gymnocephalus
TAAATATTTGCTCCGAGGAGAGTCCACTGTTGGAGAGTCTGCTTTTTGCAATGTCATGGAAACTGATGATTTCTATTTCCATCAGCACAAGTTGAATATGATTTTGGGTTTTTTAAGAGTCTCTAAGAGGTGGATCTGTGCACAGGTGCCTCCAAAAAGACTCGCTGAGTCCCTTCCCTGAGCCCTTGCACTTTTAATGAACCATCTCATTGTCACCCCTCAGCATCTCCCCGTGTGCCTTTTGGTGACGTGGCTGAGAATTTTAATGCACCCGATGTTGCTGCCTGCAGAACAGTAATACACAGATGATATTTTGCATCTTCAGATATTTCTTCACTTAATTTATGCTGATTTAGATAGAAGATTCAATTAAAAATCCAGAAAATTGAATGTCTGGATGATGGCACACAGATTGAACATGCATTTGGCATCACTGGCATTTGTAAAATTCCACAAGGGTGTATAAAAAGTGCCACATTCCCAGGTGAAAACTTGATAATTAATTTCTTTTTGGGCGTACAGGCAAACATAATTGAATGTTGTATCCCTGTAACAGGTACTAAGTAAGTTTTGTGTGTAAATATTTGCTCTGAGGAGAGTCCACTGTCTGCTTTTTGCAGCGTCATGGAAATGACGATTTCTATTTCCATCAGCACAAGTTGAATATGATTTTGGGTTTTTTAAGAGTCTCTAAGAGGTGGATCTGTGCACAGGTGCCTCCAAAAAGACTCGCTGAGTCCCTTCCCTGAGCCCTTGCACTTTTAATGAACCATCTCATTGTCACCCCTCAGCATCTCCCCGTGTGCCTTTTGGTGACGTGGCTGAGAATTTTAATGCAGCCGAGTTCTCATTCGGCACGGCCTCTGTGCTCCTCTCGGGAGGGCCTTTAGAAATGGGATTAACTTCCAGAGGAATGCATTAGCCATGCCCCAGAAGTGGGCAAAGCTCTAACCAGCCTGATAGATTGCTCCACGCTCCAAATCCTCCTAAGCACCCCCTCGCTCCCCTTATTGACAGCTCCCCATTGAGCAGCTCGGGGCATTAGCGGGTTTAGGAGCTGGGCTGTTTTGTAGGAGCCCAGGGCTGATCTCATATTCGCTTTCTGAAATTAATTCGACACTGCTTTACATGTTAATCCGCAGAGGATTGATTCGGGGAAGGTCAGAGCGGTGCAGCCTCAGAAAAATGGGAGAAAAGCTCCACTTAAAACAGCTCATTTCAGTTCCCAGCCGTGGGCAGAGCTGCCTTTTCTTTGTGGCACCCGGCCAGCTGGAGGGGACTGGCTGCTCTGACAGAATACATCAAATGGTGGCGTTTGATGGGATCTGCAAGGAAGTTGAGCTAATTAAATTTACCTTCATTAACCAATTGCAGCTTGCAAATGGCACAGCTCTGCTTTGGGAACCTGCAGGGTGGCAAAAAAAAAAATCCTGCCTCTCTTTAAAGCGCCGACAGAAGTGAGTGGTGGTGGGAGCAGTCAGGAACACGGTGTAATCTGATTGATTTTTTTTTCTCTTGTAGAGTTTTCAGCGTTGCTAAAACAAAATAAATGCACATGGAAAAAACCTGCCGTCCTGGGATGTGCTGGTGTTGGAGCATTATGGATAAATCATATGTTTTATTTGGATCTACACAAAAGGGCAGGAGACTTCAGTGGGGAAATGTTATAGCAAGAGCAGGATAAGGGCATCTAATAAAAAAAAACTATTGCAGATATTGAGAAGGTGTAACTGAGTTGCAGCTGCACCTTGCTGAAATGATGCTTTTAATTTGAAAACAAACCTCTGATGGTTTGGTAATAGCTTTTGGTATTCAACAGCACGGTGTATTTGTAGGATTTCAAAAAGTAAAGCACAAAAATGGAACTTTTTTACTGTGTGGATTAACTTAAAATATATACTGTCTACTTTATATTAAAATGCAAGAAAAATTTTAATTATAATCCACTTTTTACTTGTAGATTCATTAAACCATCACAAAAATACCAGGAAATTAAACATTTTTCAGCAATTCACCTTTCCTGCTTTAACGTTCATGAGTACAATATGCATATAACGATTTTACAACAATAAAAAATTTGGATTCACATTTGGATTGCCAGAGTTCAAACTGTTTCAGGTAGAATTTGTCCCCCAAAGCCTATAAATGTCTAAATTTGACTGCACCGCTCCCTGAAAGAGTAGTGAAGCCTTTTATGGAGTTCAGCTGTGCTCTAATTTTGGAGGTGTTCCTTTCAGGAAACTTGCCTTATGTAGATAAAACCTTATGAATCCAACTGTATATATCTATAATTTGAATATTTAATTTAAATGTAGGTGTTGGAGCTGTCAGGAATGAATGTAGCATCCATATTCACCTGGTAATATTCGGTCTGAATCTAATAATAGTGTAATGTAAAGAGAAAAGAAGAAATTAATGTTTAAAACTATTTCTGTTCTCTATGTTTTGTGGCTCTGCTGCCAGGGAACAGGGACAGGAGGAGAGGGAACGGCCTCAGGCTGGGCCAGGGGGGGCTCAGCTTGGACAGCAGCAGGAATTTGCCCATGGAAAGGGTGCTCAGGCCTTGGCAGGGGCTGCCCAGGGAGCTTTGGAGTGCCCATCCCTGCAGGTGTGCCAGGAAGGGCTGGAGGTGGCACTGAGTGCTCTGGGCTGGGGACAAGGTGGGCATCGGGCACAGCTGGGACTCCATGGGCTGGGAGGGCTTTGCCAACCTTGATGATTTTGTGACTGAGCCTAAACAAAACCAAAATGTCTTGAAGATGAATTAAGAATATTTTAGAGAAGTAATTTATAATGTTGTGACAGTTCAGAGCTGTCATGGCCTGTGTGTTTAAGTCAGTTGCAGCAGCCAAAAAAAGACAGAATCTCTCATTAGACCATCTATTCTTGAACTTCTCAGCCTTGGCCCCCTTGGTTCTGTTTCCCTCCCTGTTTCTGGGTCATGGCTCCTGGCACTCTGCAGTTTTAGGGTTCTAAATATTCTTTTTGTGTTGGCTGTTGAGCAGATTTTCTCACCTCTCGATTCATTGTCTCCAGCTCTTTCTGTTTCGCAACTTAAAGTCTCTTTAATTTATTCTGTAATTGAATAAAACAATTACACTTTGTATAATAATGGCAAGTTCTCATCAGAAAAAGTTCTTTTATTTGGAGCAGCCTTGGATAGTGGAAAGTGTCCCTGCCCATGGAACTGGATGAGCTTTAATGTCCCTTCCAGCCCAATCCCATTTTGGGATTCTGGGAGTGTCGGTGTGAGAGGAACCAGCTTCAAAGGAGACATGAGGGATTTCAAATGAGCATTGTGTGCATATAAAGTTTACCTTTTCCGATGACAGAGTATATAAAGACATAAACCTTGCTCCTCAAATGCAATAAAATCGCTGCACAGATGAGTTCATGGGAAAGAAATCCATCGAGGGTTGTTAGATGGAAAGACACTGCCTTTGATGTAGGAAGGAATTAAAAGTTCTGCCTTCAGAAGGAATGAACCTTTCACCAGTCAGACCAGAACCCGATCCTCTAACCTACGGTGTTGCCACTGGGCAACAAGATTTAGTGGGGAAATTTTCCCTCAGAGATTTTCTTATTGTGCTGTTTCCCAATAGATAATTGAAGAAAAAAATCTCCCTGAATTTTAGAGAGAGAATTTTGACACCCAGGAATCCACAGTGAGTTTGCCCACTGGCTTTAAGAGATGATGGTTTTGCATTGGTTTTGTCTCCGTCACTTCTGGTAGAAATTAATTGATGAACTGAGGCTGTAATTATTATTTAAGTGGCATTCTGACTGTGAAAAGTGGTGTGTGGCCAAGTGTAGCAGGATGCTCCAACACAGGCCTTGATATGGAGTGCCATACTTCCATCTGGAATGCTTTTTTGGAATAAAAAGGCTTTTTTCAGTCCTCTCTGTGAGCCCTGGGCCGTATTTTTGGTGTCTGCCACTCTAGTCAGGGTCTGAATTTTTCCTTTCACAACTCCCTGCCTCTTATATTTGTGCAGAAATCTCGTTTTGAGTCCGTTCTTCCTTTTAATACTTCTAGGTTGTGGAATATCCCTTCTTTCAGCCTGGAGCCAGCTGTTTCCCATCGCAGAAGGAGTGACTGGTTGTGTGGGGAGACTGGAATCTCGTCCTTCCCAAAACTAACAGATGGCTTAAAGATACCTTTAACTGAGGCTTTGAGCACTTAGCACTTGGTGATTTTGGAAAAAAAAGGGTGTGTTTGAGGAAATTTGAAGCCCTCTGTGCCATGCCACATAATTATGCATCAAACTGAAGGGCTGAGATTCAGGGTGCAGCTTTGCTTTTCCCTTTTCTCCCAGCCAGAAAAGGTGGAGAAGAGGAGTCATAACAAATACAATTTCCTAGAACTGGTGGAAAATGGAAAGGGTATGAATGGAAGTTCCTTGTTAAAAGGTGGTTTATGTGCAATCTTAAACTGCAGTTACTCAGGGCTCAATTATAATTATTGTATTCCATAAGTCGAGGAGGTTTATGGAGGAACCAAGGTAAAAATATTCCATGCTATGGGGTTTTGTTTGAGAGGGAATGGGAGAGAGAGCAGTTTCCTGATCCAGAGGAAAACCTTGTACTGAAAGATGAATACCGTGATTAGTTTGGATGCTCTCTGAATACGCTGAGCCCCGAGGGAGGCATCCTTAATCTTAGTGTAGGTGGAATGTTAGGTTACTTTTCTAAGTAAAAATCATCTCGGAATGAAAAAATTAAATAATAATTGAGTATATTATGAACTTTTCAGTCCCATAAAACATGCGCAGTTTTCATTTCTTGTCTGTGTGCCCAGGTATTTTTCCTGGTGGTATTTGCCATGCAGTGAAACACGTGTAAAGATGTCCTTCCTCAGGCACTTCATGAAAATATTTCCCTCCTGCTCTTATTTTCACATTTCTTTAAAGTAAGCAAATACCTCTTGCCCTCTCTCAGATTTTTCTGACAGAGCTACCTTGAAGTTGAGGCTTTGTACAAGATGTAACCAAAGGCAGAGGGTGGGAGGGGAGAGAAATACAAGGACTGAATTGTTTTAAAATGCATTTTTTAACGGAGGGAAATGGTTGTTTCCATTCATCACAGCCTTTTCACATTTTTTTGTCATATCTGATTGATAGTGTCTAGAACAGAAAGGGTGCACTCGAGCACTTTGCATAGGTAATTATTTCTGTATGTGGTTATTTCTAATTGCTGCTTAATTAGAAATGAAGGAATAGGGAATAGGGAAGTGATTATCAGGAGCAGGGCAGGGATTGTCCCTCTGTGCTGGGCACTGAGAGGCCCCTGGAGGGCTGTGTCCAGTTCTGGCTCCTGCAGGAGAGCCCTGGAGGGGCTGGAGCGTGTCCAGGGCAGGGAAGGGAGCTGGGGAAGGGTCTGGAGAGTCAAGACTTCCTATCAGGAGGAATTTCCCCATGGAAAGGGTGCTCAGGCCTTGGAAAGAGCTGCCCAGGGAGCGTTGGAGTGCCCATCCCTGCAGGTGTGCCAGGAAGGGCTGGAGGTGGCACTGAGTGCTCTGGGCTGGGGACAAGGTGGGCATGGGGCACCGCTGGGACTCCATGGGCTGGGAGGGCTTTGCCAACCTCAGGGATTCTGTGATAAGAGCCAACACTGACATGAATATTTTAAAATCTGAGTAATTATTCTGTGATCTGCATCCACTTCAGTTCTTAACAGCCAAGTTCAGACAGGTGCTGCCATTGCTCTTCCAATCTGCTTCATGCCAGGTCTTCAGGGAGCCCCTCTCCAGGTGGGATAATCACGGTCACCTGCAGGAATGGCAGCAGAGGTGGCAGGAATTTATCAGCCAGTGCTGGACACTGCAGTATTAACACTGAGGGGGAGTGGGTTGTATTTTATTTGTGTGTTTTAGAGGGTAACCAGTGCTGTTTGTACACGTGGAACGTTCCTTTTGAATATTACAAAGCTGCACTGCTGAACACATCCCAAAGGCTTAGAAACAAAATATCAAATAAGTTCTAATAACCGGCTTTTTTCTCGCAAAACCTCCTCCAACTTCAGCTTTTGTTGTGAACTTTTCCTTCGGCAGCCTGAGAGCTGAATAATATTTATTGATTTTCGAAAGCCCTGAGAACGGAATTATATTTTAGCCCGCCTAATAAGATAATTCTTACCAAATTATTCACTAATAATTTTGCTTCTCAGTCCTCCCCCGCGATTCTCAGCTCTGCTCACACAGTCCCCAGCTGCGTTACCTACCCCCAGCGCAGAAAATTAAGTCAATGTAAGAGTATACTCTGGTTTTTAAGGAGAGGTCACGAATAACCTCCCTCCCCTCGGTAGCCACCAGCGCTCTCATTACGCTTCATTTGTGCGCCGGGAGGACTGGGGGGACCCAGCTGGGCCCCCCATCTGCTCTCATCAAGAGTTAATTTCTGCAGGAGGTGCTGCTGGCATGAACAAGTGCAGGAGGTTCTCCGGTGGTCCTGCCAAACGACGAGAGCTCTTAATTAGCAGCGCTGTTCAATCAGGCTCCTTAACGCGCCGCGGCGCCGAGCGGGTCATGTTCCTTCCCTGGCGCTCAACGGCGCCCGAGCACCCCGCCCAAATATTGGGATTTTTTTAAACCCAGCTTTGCTTTTCCAGAGGCAGGGAAGGCGAGGTGTGAGCTGTCAGTAGCGGGGTGAAATCTGATTTTATTTTTTTTAATTTTTTTTTTTTTTAATAAGGGATGTGGGGGTTTCTGCTCGGTGCGTCTCGAAGGGAAGACGTTTTCCATCGTGGCGCTGAATATGAAAATTCATCGGTTTTGTGTGGGCTGGGAGGGATTGCCCTGGACCCCAGTTTTTTAGAGAAGATTTTTTTTTTGGCCACAGAACCAAAAGCGGAGGCTTTGCGGTGCATCCTTTGCTCTCCTTGCTGTGACGCTTGGATGTTCACCCTTCATGGTGTCCCAGGCCCAGTCCTGTGTCTCTGGATGGAGGTTTTTGGGAGCTGCCGTGGAGGCCTCGAGTTGTGACACAGAGCTCAGGATGTCAAGTGCAAGCTGAAGAATCCCTTTAAAAGTTCCTAATTCTTATTTATAAATTACTGTATATAAGCACAGGTGCTAGAAGTGTTTTGCAGGTTGAGGATAAAAGGCACAAAAACCTCAAATTAAACAGTTTATTGCTGCATGACCAACTCTAAGATTGCCATTAAATAGGCCAAAGTTCTGAAAACAAGGCCCAGCAGATGCCACAATATCAGAAATAATAATTTCTAGAAAACTGACCCACTTGATCCAGTGAAAATGCTTGTTCGCCCTCCTCAGTGGCAATCAGGAGTTGAAATAAAATAAATAAAACAAGCAAACAAAGTTAGGCCTGAGCCAGATCCCAAACATTCTTATATTTTTGTTAATGTTCATTATTTACATTTATATTTGGTTAATATTAATTATTCCAATTGATGGTCCTTCCTCCATAAGGATTTTGATTAATAATTGGGAGGACATTTCCATTTTTTTTTTTAATTCATTCATTACTTTTCCGTCTGAGTGTTGAATAACTGAAAAATGGCACACATGATTGATGAATGCTCATTACCAATAACAAAGGGAAAAAAACCTGATGCCCCATCTTAAGGTGTCAGTTTTGAATCGAAAAGTATCTCATTTCTACCCTCAAATATTTGAAATATATTTGGAATTATAAATGCGGGAAGAAAGTTTTGTTTGGTTTTTTTATCTCTCTGGAATGTCTCTTTGAGAAGATTCTTTGATTCGAAGGTATAAATGGTTGCTGTTTGCTGTGGAGGTATTTTTTAGGTTTTATTTTTTAACTTAAAGCCTTGGGGGTTTAGGACAGCGGTCTAAATTAGTTATCATCCAACTATTTTATAAGTAGTTTAAATTAAGAGAGTTTAATTTCCATGTATCTCAAGTGCAGATAGTTGCATGTGCACAATTTAATTCTTCACTAGATCAGAAATAACTATTTTAAAAATGACTTCCATCAAAATGAAGTGAAATTTCAATATGAACAAAAGAGTTGCAGGAAGAAAAGAGTTGATCACCTCCAGCCACTTTTATAAGATCTTTTCCTTGGTGGGAAAAATCTGGCCCAAAGAGGTTTCATCTACTGGAGATGTCTAGATGAAGAAGAGTTTATTATATATACACCATTTTTACAGTCTTTTTTTCATCTAATTACATCTGTTGAAAACAGGACTTTTAATTAATCATTAAAAAGAAGAAAGAGTTCTATAAATTAATTATTGTTTGAATGTAAAAAATGTGACTTTTTTAATTTGGAGGGAAGTTGAATCCAGGGCATTTTTCTGTTTATTTCATCATAAGATTTGAAGAAATCAGGGGATTTTTCTTTTCACTTTTTTATTATTTGTGTGAATAAGTAGATTTAAAGCAAACCAGCACACGTTACTCAGGCTTTCTTCCTCAGCAAAATCTGGAGGTGCTTGTGCCCTTAAAATTGTCTTTTTTGTCTAATAGTACATCTTGATAAGTTCAGATTCTGAAAGACAAGGCTTGGGAGGTGTAGGTGGAACTGAAAAGAAATAATTTCACTGCTGAACTAAGAAACTTCGTAAATCTTTAAATTTAAGCCCTGCGTGTTCATTTTGTTCACTCTCTTTTCCTAATTGTTACTGTAGGCCAGGACATGTAGGACAATTAGAATAGGGTAATAATTCCTTGTAAAATGCAGATTTCAGATGTCAAGCCTAAAAACCGAAATCTAGATTTAGTGGGAGGTGGCAAGAAAAAGATGGTAAAGGTTGTTTTGATCAACTTCTTACTAAAACAAGGGATGGAGAAGGAAAAGAATCATTTGTAAGGTGCATGTTGATAAAAAATTAAAAATATTAGATAAATTTGCATGTAATATTTGAGGATTGTGACTGGATCTGTGTTAAGGGTTTGACCACTTTTGGTCTCACGGTCTTGAGAAGTCTTCTTAAACTTTGAAGTCTTTCAGCAAAAGTTACTCCTTGTTGGAGCAAAAATTCAGGTGCAAATTTCTCAATTTATTCTCGTAAATCAAGTGAAATTCTACATTTTTAAAAATAATGCGAATATTCCTTAAATGTAAATATATCCAGGCCAAAGCTCAGTGTGGAACATTGCCATCACTAAATGCAACCCCACCGCAATTTTGGAGAGGCAGAAAGGAGCTGCACAGTTGACATTTAGCCAGGAACGTGGCATCACTGTCCTGTAATACCAGCCATCAATTAATTCATCGAGTAAAAATAGAATAATCTCTGTATTGCAGTGCACTTAACAGGCTTCAAAGGATCGTGCCCGTGATTCAAAAATAATTAAAACTTCAAGGCCTAAATGTAACTTAGAGCTCTGCACAGAGATAAATTCTCTGTTAAATTCTCTCTGTAATTTCCCAGACTGGAGAGAGATTTGAGCATTTTTTTGCAGCGGCTGCACATGTTTTTTTCATCAGCACGTTGGGGCTGGGTTGTGTGTCTTGGAATGCACTTGAAATATCTTGGGTGGTTGCAGATGGCCTCGGTCTCGTTTGCGTCATTACAAGCAGAAAAAGTCAAAATAATCCTTTGAAACTTGGTTTGATGAGCATCGTGTTTCAAAAAAAGGAGAAAATGCCGTGGAAGTTCCCTGCTTGGGTTTTTCAGCTTGAAGGAAATGGTGGAATATTTAATTACCAACTCCCGTTTAAGGGTGGAAAGGCATGACAAAGCCAGTAATTTGTGCTGCGTATTGATAAATATTTGGTGCTTGGATATTGATAAATACATATTTTAGCTTAAGCGGTTTTGCTGGAATCAGTCTTGGATCTGAGGTCTGGATGTTGGGTGGGCATCACCTCCAGGAGCTCCAGAACCTTCAGAAACTTCCTGTGTCCCTTGCCTTGGATTCTGGGGAGAACAAATTCTGTCGTTTTACACCACTGTTGCATGAGCAGCGAAATCTTAGTTGGCCGTGGGTGAAAAATGAAATTCTGGGTGGCAGAGGCCTCGAACAGAGGCCTGGACATTGTAATTTCTGGTTTTGTTCCAACAGCACTTCCCAGGCAGAGCAGGAGATGAGTTTGTGGATAGGCACTTGATGCCTGTGGTTGTGGGAGAATGAGAGGTTTGCCATAAAACCTCTTCCTATAATAATTTTGCAGTTATTTGCACATCCCCTGCATGGTTTGTTTCTCTGGCACCCCAGGGCTTTCTCCCCCAGCCCCTGGGAGTGGGATAAAAATGGTTGGTACAGTTCAATCTCAGATCATCTCGCTGATTTTTAGAAATATTTGTTGCTGATCTGTATAATTCGTGGGATTAGAAATAAGAATAGTAATAGTAATAGTAATAGTAGTAGTAGTAGTAGTAGTAGTAGTAATAATAATAATAATAATAATAATAATAATAATTATTATTATTATAATTATTATTATTATTATTATTATTATTATTATTATTATTATTATTATTATTATTATTATTATTATTATTGCTATATACACTNATTATTATTCCAGGACCTAAAGGGGCTCCAAAAAAGTTGCAGAGAGACAATTTCCCAGGGATGGAGGGACAGGACACAGGGAATGGCTTTGAACTGACGGAGGGCAGGGCTACGTGGGATTTTGGGAAGGAATTTTTCTCTGGGAAGGTGGGCAGGGGCTGGGATGGAATTCCAGAAAAATTGTGGGTGCTCCAGGATCCCTGGCAGTGCCCAAGGCCAGGTTGGACACTGGGGCTTGGAGCAACCTGGCACAGTGGGAGGTGTCCCTGCTCATGGCAGGGGATTGGAATGAGATGATTTTTCGTGTCCCTTCCAAACCAAACTGTTCCATCAATCCATGATTTTTTCTGTTCTTATGGCATCGTCCCTCTGTGGATTTTGAAGTGCTTTCCCAGTAGCTGTCACTCAGCTTTCCAAGATCCCTTAGGAACACCATAGGTGAATAGTAATGAAAAGTTTCCTCACACTAACATGGGTGAAGAAAACCTCCAAAATGATGATTTTTGCCTTGGATCCTCCGAAGGCACATGAGAAAAATTGTGTGTGGGAAGGTGCCGTGCTGTCAAAGGGCCGAACAGCAAAAAGTGACTTTTTAAATCAAATAAATTTTATCCAAGAGTAGCAGATTGACACCAGAGGCTGAACCATTCCTTGCACGCAAGCTTGAATCACGGAAGCCCAGAATCCCGGGATGGTTTGGGGTGGAAGGGACCTTACAGCCCATCCAGTGCCACCCCTGCCATGGCAGGGACACCTCCCAGTGTCCCAGGCTGCTCCAAGCCCCATCCAGTCTGGCCTTGGCCATTTCCAGGGATGGGGAAGATGGAAAACTACTAAAAAGGGGGACTTGCATCAAAGTTTTTTGTGTTATTCCCCTCTACTTTGAGTGACCTTTTTCTAATCAAATGCAAACTCATACTGATATCCTATTCAGTTTCCCGTTTTTTCTGTGATCAAAATAATAACAAAATAGATACATTTATTATATTCTCTGCTTATATAAGTGATGTTTAACTCTGCCATACCCGTGCCATCCTGATGGGATAATCCCATCCTCATCCCCAGCCCTGGGATTCAGGAATGCTCTGCCAAGACTGCAGAGTTTGTGCAGCGCTAGAAACTTAATCCCATTTTTTCTGGGAAAGGGGCAGCCCTGGAACAGCTGCATTTCGTGAGGCCTCATGGCATAGTGCCTTCAGATAATGTTTTCACTGAGCTGCAAGACACCAAATCCATGAAAATAAAGTCCAGGGATGCTGGTCAGCCATGCAGAGAGCTTTATAATATTGTACTATTACAGTAACATAGCTTCTCTCAAGTTTGCCGTGTTAAACTTAATTAGCAAAATCCTTTCGGTATAAAAGGCTTGTGGGATTTTTTTAACATGGGAGTAGCTTAATTTTGACTGCAAATACTTATTTGTAGCCAGAATAAGTTAATTTTTGTGTGTTCAGTATTACAAGCACCACTTGGGCACTCCTCTGAGTGTCTGTTCTACCTGGAAAGAAAATATATTTACTTAATGAACAGGGAAATAAAGCATTTTTCTGCTGTCACATCTTATATTTTATGATCTCCTTTCTCAAATTCAGTCATGTTTTCTTTTTGGAAGTATCCTAAAAGCTAATGAATACAAGGAAATTCAATTAGATGAACTCTTCAATAACAAAAATAAATGTTCATGTCCAAGGGAGAGATAGAATGTGATAAATCATCCAAGATGTATTTTATGTTAACTTCCAGGAAATTTTTTTGACAGTAGGGTTTAAAAATAGCATTTCAAATTGAGAACTTAACAATGCATTTCATGATTTTGGAAGCCACTTTGCCTTATGTGATACTGGAATCTAATAACATAAATTGGAGTATTATATATAAGTTGGAACAGTAATAAGTCAGAATAATAATATTATATAAAAGTTGGAATATTCTATTGGAATATCAGTTTTACCCCTCGGAATATGTAATTTGAGGGAAGATTTTTTTTTAACTATTCAATAGATTCTATAGCAGCTTTTAAAAATGGTTAGTCAAATACATAATTTATTTAAAAGTAACAATGCAGTAGTAGGCAAGAAGCAAATGTAAATTGACAATACCCAACCATTCAGTTGCTGCATTAAATGTGAAGGTTTTTATTGATGAAAGAAATCGATTTTTGTCTTTTGTTGTTCCTAAAGCACTGAGGATCTCCAGGTAGTGCCAGCCTGTAAATGGGGATTTCCAGGGTGAGAGTTCCACTCCTTTTGTTGCACTTGGCTTGTGCCACTTGGTGTCTCAGCTTTCAGCATCTGCAGCAGGAAAAACCCCACTGGAGGACGAAGTTCTCAAGTTGGCAGGGCTTTGACTGATCCTGGCTGGCTTTGATTTGGGGGTGCAAGTGCCAATTCTTGCAGCCTGAGAGGAGCTCGTGCGGGTAGGACTCAGAGTAGAGCCGTCCTGTGTGATCTGAACTTGTTCATGACAGGAACCCCTGGATTGGGTGATGGTATATTCATTTATTGGTCTTAAAAGTCAGTTCTTGGTGTCTGTTCCATGTGTGGAGAAAGGGCTGGAAAACACATCCTGGGAGGAGCAGCTGAGGGAATGAGGAAAGGGGCTCAGGCTGGAGAAAAGGAGGCTCAGGGGGGACCTTGTGGCTCTGCACAACTCCCTGCCAGGAGGGGCAGGGAAAGGAGGAGAGGAAATGGCCTCAAATTGCACCAGAGGAGGCTCAGGTTGGAGATTGGGCAAGGAAATTTCCCTGGCAGAGTGGTCAGGCCTTGGAATGAGCTGCCCAGGGAGGTTTGGAGTCACTGTCTGTGGGATTGTCCCAAAGGAGTCTGGATGTGGCCCTTGGGGACAGGCTTTGGGGGGATGCTGGTGGCACTGGGGTGGCCCTGGCTGATCCTGGAGGGCTCTTCCAGCCTTGAAGATTCTGGGATTCTGCCAATATTGGTGGGAATTTTGTGTGCAGGAGAGAACAGTTCTCCCGTGGTGGATGGACTGCAAAGATAAAAGCTCTGCTGTGTGCTTGGTGTGTTTCAGTTGCTCTTGGCCTTTGAATTCCTTTCGTTGAATCATTTGAGCCACCCCAGTGATGCCTCAGAGGCCACCAGGAGTTACAGAGACACAAAATGAAGGCCCCTGACCCAGAGTTCCCAAATTGGGAATGAGAAAAGGACCCCCAGGATAGGATGACTCCGGATGTTGGATAGAATGATGAAAAGGGAACACGAGGAGTTTTTATTTGCTGCAATGGAGAGGTTATCCCGTAAAGCAAGGGTGAGGAAAATCAATTTTACAGGTTTATTCTGGGTGGATAGGAGTACAGTGTTCTGTTAATCTGATGCTCATGATTGAAAAGTCAAAATTATTTATGGAGTACTTGTAGAAAAAGATATTTATTTTAAAAATATGTGAAAGGAAAAGTATTTCCACCCCTTTTTCCTTCTCAGTTATATTCAATGGTAAATATATTGTGCAAGGTGGAGGAGACAGACAGCTGCAAACAGTTGACATTTACAACTGCAACTTTATTAATTCTGTGAAGAGTTGCTTGTTAAAATTCTCCTAGTGGAGAAAAGGAAAGATGATCATTTTTTTCTTCAGTGATCTTTCCCCTTTTAGATGCTTAACTCCTTCATGTCACAGCTGAAGGGTTTAAATGTCATTCTTAAATCTAAAATCTTAAATCTGAGATCTGTTTCTGAGCCAGACTGCTGAGGCTTCAGGTCTGCCACAACTTGTCATTCCCATTAATAATTTGGATAACAGAATTCAGTGTTTCCTTATCAAAAACCTCTCTTTGTAGGGAGAATCCATAAGGTTGTAAAAAGGTGGTGTTGAAACTCGAAGCTTGATGAAACAAAGTGTGGCCACAAATAATCAGATGTAAATCATTAAAGGGAGAGAGGGTTGATTGAATATCAGTTTTCATGAGAGGTTCTGGAAGTTCGAGTGAGCAGTTGAATGAAGGTTAAAAGTAAACTCCTGTTGTAGAAAAGGAGGTGAGGACTGACACTGAAATTCCTACAGAAGTGCTTAAAAATGTGCTAAAAATGTCCAGGGTAATCCTTGCAGTTCCTCCCAACACTGGGAGGGCTTAACTGGAGTTACTGGCCCAGTTTGCAGCACCAGGCTTCAGAAAGTGTGGATTTGCTGGGCACGGTACAAAGCAAGGAAAGGGAATAGTTCAGGGTGTAGGAAAATTATTCCTTAGATGGGGAGAGTGGGATAGCAAAAAAAATGGTGTTTCTTTCATCAAAAGAACACAAGAACAGTGTAAAGAAACTTTTACTCAAGTGCGTGGTGCAGGAAGAAAATGAATGAGCATTTTCCCATTTTCAGGGGCTGTGGGACAACATTTCAATGCAGAAATGCAGGTGCAGGAATTTTGCCTTTAAAAATTGCTAAAAAAGGGAAGTTTGCTTAAGTGAGCTGTTGTTCCTCCATCGTTGTGAGCTTTTATGAGTAGGGCAGAGGACCCTTCCAACTTGATTTTGGAGTGGATTTTTTTCAGTTTTCTCTGTGCAGCTGGGGCTCATTTTGCCATGGAAGCAAATCCATGGGAGATGCTGGAACCGTGGATTTTTTACTTCGCACAAACCTGAGTAACTACTGATTTTTTTTTAATTCTTCCACATACTTATTTCTTTTACAAATTTCTGACTCTTTCCCAGCAGTTTTGCATAGCTGTGTCTGTGACTTCCCATTGAAGTTATTCCTCCACATTTTTCTCCCTCTCCAGCCAAAGGAATTCTTTGCTACATAATGCCCTAAAACCCTTGATAAAACCTCACTTTATAATTTAAAATAAAATTCCACCTCACAGCACCTGCTTTTTTAGAAATCTAAAGCTGAGTGAGAAAGTTTCTTTTCTAAGCTTGTATTTTCCTTTTGCTTTACAGCTGAGTAATGCACCAAAAAAATAGGTAAAGGAGGACGCAGAGATCTTCCAGGAGGTTTTCTGATTTCGATTATTACTCCATGAGTGTTGATTCCCCTGTGTCCTGTCCCTCCATCCCTCGAAAATTGTCTCTCTCCATGTTTCTTGTTGGATACTTCAGGCCCTGCAAGGCCACACTGAGCTCACCCCAAAACTTCTCCTCTTCCAGGCTGAACAATCCCAATTTTTTCAGCCTTTCCTAAACCTAATATTGGTTTATAGTGATATAGAACTAGAATTTGACATGCTTTTTGTCAGTATTTGGAAGCAATTCCTGAGCTGGGTGAGGTAATGCAAGAATCAAAGACATTTTTGCTTTGATGCTCTCTGAAATACCCAGATTTCATCCTCTACTTGATGCAGATGTCACTGAGCAGAAAAGTGTCAAGATGCCAAAATCCAAGATAAATTTACCTTCCAACCAAACCTTCTGTGATTCTGTGGTGACCCATCCACCACCTCTCAGGATAATAATGATTTGCACATATTTAATTATTTCTGAGCATATTTTAACCTCTCAGAAATAAGAACTTACAGCTTTTTCTTGCTTGTGAAGAATTTGAATTAATGAGGTTACCTGGGGACCTTTGGGAGGTTTTTTTTGCCCACCCTGACAAAGGAAATCTCTTGTTTGGGGCTTTGAGTATCAGCTACATTTTGGGTGAGTCCGTGGTTAAAATCCACATTACGATGGCTGTTTCTGGAGCCTGCAGAGGATGCTGTGGCCAGCAGAAAGCAACTTCCTTATTTTAAAATCCATTCTTAATCACCCATGAAATGAACTATCGGGAGTCTGCCCTGGAGCTGGCACAGCCCAATAACGAGGGGTTTTCTAAATATTGAGCAACATATTTGGAAGCAGAACTTTGCCGTTCCTGGTTCAGATGCTTTTGAGCTTCGGCTCCCACGTGAGAAAAGCTCTGTGGGCTTTCATACTGAATTTAGAAATCTTGTGGTTTCTCTTGGCTCTGGGAGGGATGAAACTCTGGGGTTTGCTGAGAGCATTTTTTCTGTTTTAATTATCAGATCTATGAATCCAGAGCCAGCTGAGCTCAGCTATTGTGTTTATTGCCTTTTTTAATTCGCCATAAGAAGAGCAATAAATTTCTCTGGATTGTTATTTCTTAACATGATCTGAGACTTGAAATCAGGGGAAAAAAAACCCAAAAAACTGGGGGATCATCTGTTCTTTTTTCAGGAGGAAGTTCTATATGGGGATGTTGGATATAATGTTCACTATTATGTGTTTTAAAGGAAAAATGACAATGTTGCAGATAAATTAATTCCTCCTCTTAGAGAACAGCAGCTTTTCTGAATCTTTCCTTTGAAAAATCATATATCTGGTAAACATCCCATCAGGTCTAATAACGCCTTTAAAAAAATACTAAAAATTTATTTAAAACATCTTTATTTATTAAAAATATTTTTTAAATTATATTCTAAACTTTACTTGCCAAACAATTGATTTCAAGTGATGACTGCAATTTTAGAGCTCAGTTGCCATTTCCTGAGAATTTATTTTAAAACCAGATCTCACTGAAACACTCTGAAACAAAAAAAAATACCTTCTTTCCCCCCAAAGTTTGCATTAAATTTTTCCTTGTGTTAATCTTTTACATTATAATTTATATTTACATTATTTATATTATAAATTTCTCAGTGTTACCCAGCTACTTTTTTATTAAAGAATGATTTATAACCTGATATTTTGTCTGTAGGAGTTTTTTGATTAAATTCTGGATTTATTGACATGGAAGGAACGGGCTGTTTTGATTGCTTTTGCACAGCAAAATGTTAATAATACTTTTTTTTTTCCCCCCCCCAAATATTTCATGTATCACCATTCTTAATGGAAAAAAAGCCATGCAAGTGAAATAATTGTGCTTTACCTGCCAATTTATGAAGCCACAGTTGGGACACCTGGCAAAATTAGAAAGATTTGATTGAACGCCAAGTAATGTGTCCAATAACCACCTTCATGATGATGTTTGTACCATGCATGTCCCAAAAATCAGAATATGCAGCAGCATTTAGAACTTCCCAGACGTTCTGGGTGTGTTTTTCAATTAAATGGTGAGAGATGAGAATTTGGAAATCTGGGCTCACTTGTTTGACCAAGGAAAAAAAGAGGTAATGGAGAAATCTGCCTGAAATTTTAGTTAATTGTTTTTCACATTAAATACATTTTTTCAGAAAGAGGGTTAAACTGACAGGACCACAAGAATTGTCAGTGTAAAAACGTGCTGCCTCGTGTTTTAGAGTGCAGGAAAACTGTTGTGTTTGCCTTTTCAAAGAGGAGATTAATTAAAATTATTTTTCACTTAGCATTGGATTAGGAAAACTGGGAATTTGCTGCATCCCTATGTTTACATAAGCTACCAGAACCTGAATTTTGAACACAATGGATGTCGCAGGCAGAAAATAAAAGAAATTGAAGCAAATTATGGAGAAAAATTCAAAGGTTTTAGAGGGTTTTCCCAAGTATAAATTACTTCCGTGATTTTAAGTATTGATGAAACTTTCAGTAATAACAAAGTAAAGGAAAAATGACTAATTTAAATAAGGAAAAGAAGTGTTATTACTAATTTTTAGGTCTTTTACAGTTACTTAACAAGGAACTGATTTTTTTGTTGTTGTTGAAGTGCTTTAATTTTTCCCAGTTTGCAAAGCTCTGGGAAGGATCCTGGGAGGGCACCTCACACAGTTCTTATTTGTGCTCTTTTTAATTTCCATGATAAGTCCAGTGTCTTTTGTTCTACATTAACCCTGTTGGAGAGGCTGTTTGGGAATAACTTCATCCCTTCTCTGGTCAAACATGGCACCTGTTTAACACCCTCTGTGATTTAAGACAGGGAATGAAGTGATGTCTTTGTAAATTGCAGAGAACTTTTCATAAGGAAATATAATTACCCAAACTAGAAACTGGCCAGAATATTGCATTAAAATTGCTGTGTGTGCAGAAAGCTCTCAGTTGGCTTTTTTATCTGAGGGGGAGCTAAGGAATATTTATAAATTCACCTTCTCAATGGATTATTTTTGAGATCCTTATGTTTGTGATGCCTCACACTGTGAATTAGTGAATCCAATGTTGATTTAAAATAGATGTGCCACTTTGCTGAAATGCTGTTGTTTCTTGCTCTTCTTTATGGGCTTGTTTTGAGGTTTCCTTCTGAAAGTGACCTAATCTGACCATTCTTAAGGCATCTTAGAATCATGGAATGGTTTGGGTTGGAAGGGATCTGAAAGATCCCAGTGCCAGCCCTGCCGTGGGCAGAGACAGCTCCCACTGTCCCAGGCTGCTCCCAGCCCCAGTGTCCAGCCTGGCCTTGGGCACTGCCAGGGATCCAGGGGCAGCCACAGCAAATCTGGGAATTCCAACCCAGCCCCTCCCCACCCACCCAGGGAACAATTCCTGCCCAAGATCCCATCTAACCCCACCTTCCTTCAGCTTAAAACCATTCCTCCTTTTCCTGTTACTCTCTACCCACACAAAAAGTCCCTCTTTTCTGTTTGAAAACCTTCTTTGGACACTGGAAGGGACTCTGAGCTCAGCCCAAAGCTTCTCCTCTGCAGGCTGAGCAATGCCAGCTGTGCCAGCCTTTCCTCCCAGCAGAGCTGCTCCATCCCTCTGCTCATCCTGGTGCCTCCTCTGGGCTCTCTGCAGCAGCTCCAGGTCCCTCCCTGTGCTGGGATCCCAGGGCTGGGGCAGCTCTGCAGCTGGGCTCTCACCTGAGCTGGGCTCAGGGGCACAATCCCCCCCTCACTGTGGGCTTCTGGGCAGGGGCAGGTCCAGCTCTTATCCCCCAAATCCTTCTCCCAGGGCTGCTCCATCTGCTCCTTCCCAGCCTGGATTGATCCCAGGGGTTGCCCCATCCCGGGGTCAGGAGCTTGCAGTTGGTTTTGTTGAACCTTTTGAGGTTCACAGGACCCAGTCCCGAGGCTGTGTCACTGAACTGGGGTGAGATCACTGCTAGAAGTGGCATCACCACAGCCTGGTGGTGGTGGTGGTGTTCCCAAGTGGGGCTCTGGATGTTCCAAATTTTCCCTGCAGCCATGCTGTGTTTTACCTCAGACAAGGAGGGCTGGATCTGGCTTTGATCAATATGTTTGTAACTTTTTATTCCAGCCTGAAGGTTCTGCTCTTACCATGTTATGATAAATATATTTCACTGCATTCTGGTAACTCTTCTATTTCTTCCATTTTGGCACTAGAGTTCTGTTCTGTTTCCTGATGAAATCTGTTTCATTCCCATTTGTCCCATGTTCACTTTTGGCTTCAGGTAGCTTTTTCAAGTCAAGAAAGGTTATGAATTGAAAAGATTGCTTATTAGAGGGGGAAAATGAAATAAATTGTTCAAAACAGGACAAGTTTTTGCTTTTCAGATTAAAAATGGAAACAAACTCCTAAACTCTCC
Organism: Picathartes gymnocephalus; assembly: GCA_013390045.1. NCBI lineage: Eukaryota > Metazoa > Chordata > Aves > Passeriformes > Picathartidae > Picathartes > Picathartes gymnocephalus. The sequence continues at coordinate 19,790 of WEKY01004973.1, forward strand.
CCACATCTCGTCTGGAACCCTCCTTTACTGTAACTTTGTGGGCTTGATGATATTCACAGAGAAGCTGATTTACTGAATAAAGAAGTTCTTTAAGTTTGCAGTTTTGGAACGTGACCAGTGTGCCTGAACCCAGGTTTCAAATTTTACTGGCATTTTGTTGGCAAACTAATTTTTTGGAGTCCTTTCTTATTTGGGTATGTCTCCTGACACCTCTGCCTGTATGGTGCTGTGTTTTAAAATTCTCTTTTCCTTTCTCTTTTTTTAAGAGGAAAAGCCTATAAACATAGACAAAGGACTAATTATAAAATACCAGCTATAAAAACAGACAAAAAAATTACCAGCTGAAAAACTCAGCAGGAAAAAAAATGAGGATTTTGTGGTAGAGTTCTGTGCAGCAGGCTCTGGTTCTCAAAGCAATTCCACCAGCAATGCATGAACCATTCCCAGGCCATAATACCATAATTTAAATCAAGCATGAGCACATGGGAGGTAAGAAAGAGGTGATTTAGTCTTCCCTTCTCTCCCCTGGCATCTTCCCCTTTGCCAACAGCAGCTTTCATTCATGGAGAGCTTTGAGGCAGCTGAAAAACAGCTCAGGTGGCTTTGCCCTGCTCCTCCATCCTGCATTTTCCCTCAAACTGAATTATTTTTGCCCTGCTCAAGGATTTACCCACCCAGCCAAAGGATCTGTGAGCTCCTAACCCACGTCATTCATTCAGGAGAATATTCCTTGCTGGAAATGCCGTGTCTAGTTCAGGACAATCTTCTTTTTGTAGCATTTTCTTGAGGTAACAAGGAACCAGCTGTGCAAGGCTGCAGTGCTTTTTTCGCTTTCCCCATGGCTGGGATATTGTAATCCCTTTAATGCTTTTCCTCACCGGTGCAGGACTTTGGTGTATCCAAGGAGTTCAAGGAGAATTTGACATTAAATGGTCCTGTCTGTGCTCACTTTGCTGTGGGGAAACCCACTAGAAAGTGAAAGAAGTGATGAATTTTTGCCTTAGAACAGACGAGTGCATTCATGTCACGGGGTATTCCGGCAAATGTTTTTTCTTGCTGGATTTAGGCAGAGTTTTAAGTGAGATTCCTGTCATTTAAATCAGCCCGAGTTGGATTAACAGCTGAGGTGTTCTCCTTGTCTCACCCGGTGGGGGTCAATCTTCTGGGAGCACCTGGTCGTGGATAAAATGCCTCATGGAAAGTGGAAGATGGAGAAATGTAAATATTTAGGCTTGTAAGAGAGTGTGAAAACGGCTTTAGGATCCTACCTGGGATGTGGGATTCCAGTGAACAGCCTTGGGGCTAAAACCCAGATTTAATAGTTACGATGGTTAATTTCTGACTGATTCCAGCCAGACCCGAGTGTCTGCTGCAGACGCCAGAGACGCCAAGTTTCTGTACATTCTCTGGAGTCAAGAATCCCTCCGATTGGAAAAGATTCCTGGAGGTCTCTCATCCAAACTCTTTCTTTTAAGCTGGGTCAACAGTGAGTTCTGACCAGCTTGATCAAGGCTTTTTCCAGTCAGATCTGGAAAAACTCCACATCCCATTCCAGTGCTCAGTGATCCCCACAGCTCAGTGTTACTCCCAAACTGATGGATGTGTGTGCCGTTTCTTCCTGTATTCTCTCCCTTCCTTCACCTCTTATTAAAGATGTTAAGATATTCAGTAGGACAAATCTCGGACAAACCCCTGAGGATCTGCAGCTTTATCCAGCCCACAGTATTTTCAATCCCAGAATCCTGACACTTTCTGCTCAATTGCTTGACTTGGATACAGGGATGCTGTGAAAGAACAGCTTGGAGATGTTTTCCCTCTTCATCTGAGACTTTTCCTGTCCTTGACCACGAGGATGGGAGACCTGGATGTGCCCTCAGCACTCTCACATCCATCCCATCTGCTCTCACCATCTTGATTGAGCCAAGATTTCTCAAAAGATTTACGAGATCAATTCTTTCCTACTGTTGGTGTTTCCTCTTCTCCCCGAACTCTGTGTGAAGTCCTGGAAGACTTTGTTGGTGAAGACCTGGGCAAAGAATTCCTTGAGTAGCTCAGCCTTAGGTGTATCCACTGTGTTTTACCCTCAGTCAGCTGACGTTTTCCTTCTTTATTTTTATCACTTTGCAGTAGAAGTCCTTGTTGCCATTTTTCTTTGCTGATCTCTGCTGTAATTGAGCTTCCGCTTTGCATTCTGTGGACAATATTTCTGCATTTCTTCTTCGCAGTGCTCCTCCTTGCTTCCTTCTTTTTTGTGCATTCTTTTATGCTCTTGGATTCCCTTTTTAGCCAGAGCAGACTCTGTTCGTGTCCTTGTTTTCCTCAGGGTTGTGATGGGGTTATTTTGTCTGTGGGAGTTCGTAAAGACCTGATCTTTTGAGCTCCTTTGCCCCTCAAAGATGCCACCCCTAAGATCCCATCTACCAGGTGCCTGAATAAAGGGAATCCAGGCTTTGTTCATCCTCGAGACTATCCCACGTTTCCTGATTTGGTGGCTTTTACTCCCAATGTGGTGTCACTCACAGAAACTGCTGCTGTCACCTACCTGAGTTTGGGTCAGTAAAAATGAACATTTGTTTTATATTTGATGGAATCAGTGAATGGTTTGGGTTGGAAGGGACATCAAAGATTGTCTAATTCCACTCCCCTGCCATGGGCAGGGACACCTCCCACTGTGCCAGGCTGCTCCCAGCCCCAGTGTCCAAGCTGGCCTTGGGCACTGCCAGGGATCCAGGGGCAGCCACAGCAAATCTGGGAATTCCAGCCCAGCCCCTCCCCACCCTCACAGGGAAGGATTTTTTGCCAGTATCAAATCCAAACTTACTCTCTTTCATGGTGTCTTCTCCTCTGACTGTGGCCCACCAACCTAAATTATTCTGGAATTCTTTGATTTGACTAAAATTGAAAGGTTGCTTCTGGTTTTTATTTTTGTTTTTCTGGGGGTTGTTTTTGTTTGGTTTTTAGGGTGAGGTTTTTTTGGTTTTTTTTTTGTGTTGCTTTTACAAAACTCTCTAAACAACCAATTTGAGAGTGAGATTTTCAGGCAAGGAGCTTGAAGGGAAGGGACAAATCTGGCCATAACTCTTGTGCCCAGGTATTTTAACATCTGGAATGCACTGCTGGCTGTGGTAATGTCCTTGCAATACTGTAACACAGCAGGATGCTTTAATGAGAGTCTCAACCCTAAACCCACAACATCAATGAAATTTATAGTTGTTAACATTATTCAAAGGTAGTTTTGGGGGTTTCAGTTCCCATTTTATGTTCGTGGAGGATGAAAAGTCGTTGTGTTGGCTGGCCAGAGTCCTCCTTCCGTTTGGAATTGCTGTAAAATAATTAAATATTGTTTATTAGTCTTGACAGCACTTTTAGTATGTACTACAAGGTGGGGAGGAGGGGTATTTGTATAAAAAACTGTGCTAGAACCTCTCTCTTACTACTTCAGCTGCTTTAATACTCTTGAATGCCAGAAGTGCCATGCTCACATTTTGGAAAATACCACAAAAATGTTGAAAAAAAAGAAAAATTTACATAAAATTCCAGTGTCATCTTCTACCATCATATAGATGCCATCTGATATCCTTCCTGATGGGTAAATTTATCTTCAGACATTTTGTGTTTCCATAGTCTTGTATCTCATTGTGGTCTTTGGAATTAATACACAGAGCAAGGTGGTTAAAGAGCACAGAAAAAAAAAAAAGAAAAGAAAAAAAAGGAAGAAAGAAAGAAAGAAAAGAAAGAAAGGAAAGGAAAGAAAGAAAGAAAGAAAGAGAAAGAAAGAAAGAAAGAAAGAAAGAAAGAAAGAAAGAAAAAGAAAGAAAAAGAAAGAAAGGAAAGGAAAGAAAGAAAGAAAAAGAAAGAAAAAGAAAGAAAGGAAAGGAAAGAAAGAAAGAAAGAAAGAAAGAAAAAGAAAAGAAAGAAAGAAAAGAAAGAAAGAAAGAAAGAATTTTTTGAAGGAAAAAGTGTTGGGGGGGAAGATGTGGTGAGCGCTGTGATTAAGCCACTCTGCAGAAAAATGAAATTGTTAAGTCTGCAACTGATTAAGTTGAAAGAAAAGAAGGGAAGTCAATATGTAAAAAAGTGCACGTACAGTTAATCTTTTCTGGTAAGGAAAATCCAAGTTGTTTCTCCCAGAAATGAAAAAAAAAACCACCCCACCAAACTAACCAGCACACACCATCGGCAGAGCTCTGAGGTTGGGGGAAGGCAGGCAGGAGGCTGTGAGGAGATTTTTATTATCATTGGCTTCGTGTTAATTGCAGCATAATCTCAGGAAGCGGTAAAAATCAATCCGTGTGTCTCTTGCTGGATCAGTCTGGGAATTACCAACTTCCCCATGTTGTGTCCTTTCAAGAATTCCTTCATGACCCTTAAGAGTCCAGCCTCAGTCTCTGCATGTAATAAGTTGTTCCCTGCTGCCAAGTCTCCAAGAGCTGCATCATCTCTTCTCCTAATTGTATCTCTTTGGTGTAGAAGCCTGTGTTTTGCATTCCTAATTAACTTTTTTTCCCTGCTCTGTTTATTTTCCTCCCCTCATGGCAGCACACGATTTTTCTTTTTTCTTTTTTTTTTCGTTATTTCAAAACAGATACGTGAATGGAGAAGCAACAGAAATCAGTGTGTTCCAACAAAGCCTGTAATCTCTTCCTAACTGGGCGTCCAAATTTAAATTAGATTTTCATGTTGCAAAACCATGGACTCGGTGTTGTAATCAGGCTGCTCCCAGAAGACAGGGCTGAAACCTCGTGAGCTTTGGGAGATTTTCCCCCTGAGGGGCTGGAGCGTGGCCAGGGAAGGGTCTGGAAAATACATCCTGGGAGGAGCAGCTGAGGGATTTGGGAGAGAAAGGGAGGCTCAGGGGGGACCTTGTGGCTCTGCACAACTCTCTGACAGGAGGGGCAGGGAAAGGAGGAGAGGAAATGGCCTCAAATTGCACCAGGGGAGGCTCAGGTTGGAGATTGGGAAAGGAAATTTCCCTGGCAGAGTGGTCAGGCCTTGGAATGAGCTGCCCAGGGAGGTTTGGAGTCACTGTCTGTGGGATTGTCCCAAAGGAGTCTGGATGTGGCCCTTGGGGACAGGCTTTGGGGGGATGCTGGTGGCACTGGGGTGGCCCTGGCTGATCCCGAAGGTCCCTTCCCACCTTGGTGATTCCATGGAATAAATCAAATGGCACCTGCACCTCCAGCAAATATTCAGGGTGCTACAACTTACAATTCATCTGCTGCCAGCCTCAACAGCTTGAGGGCTGTGAGGAGTCTCCAGGATGGTCCATCCCACCCAAAGGTCAGGTTCCTACAAAGCCAAAGTGATGAGATGAAGTGAAGGGGAGCAGCTTTAGAGGGACAGTCTGGATGTGGCCCTTGGGGACAGGCTTTGGGGGGATGCTGGTGGCACTGGGGTGGTGCTGGATGATCCTGAAGGGCTCTTCCAGCCTTGAAGATTCTGTGATTTAGTGACAAGAGGTAAAATTTCCTGCTAAAGGTGGTAGATAGGGGGGCCTGGTCTCAGCACGTGATCCACACTGTCCAAAGGACACAGTTATCAAGGTGTGTTTCATGGAAGGTGACCTGCAAAGAGATTTTCTGGCTGTTGGCCTTGATGACATCTCCAAGACTCAGGAGTGATGTGGGCAAACACTGTGGGACCTGTTACAGCTCCTGCTGCTTTGTGAGTCCCTGCCCATGGCAGGGGTGGCACTGGATCATCTTCAAGGTCCCTTCCAACACAAACCATTCTGGGATTTGTCATTAGCAAGGGAATTTGTGCTCCAGCCTTTGCTTGGGCTTCCCAGTAACCTCATCATCGTGAAAGCGAGCCAGGCATTTGAAAGGTACTCTGAAATCTGTGGGTTTGTTGTGTTTTGGTGCTGCCACAGCCCCAGGAGTTGCTGATGTCCCATTTTTCAGCGTGTGGAGCAGGAGCAATGTATGGTTCCTCATCTTGTCACCAGCACGGACTCCGTGTCCATGGGACACTCACAGCTCATCCTTGCTGCCCATGGACTTCCTCAGTCGCAGAGCTTGAAACAGCTCCCAAAGCCACCTGAAATTCAGGGGAAATCATTTTCAATGGTACTTTTTTTCTCTGATCTGGGCTGCTTTTACCCTCGAGACAAGGTTGCTTTTATAGAAATGAACAACATCGTGTTTGTGCCCGTGGGAGAAGCAGATTTGTGGGCCAGACATCACTTTTGGGGCTTACCTCACAGGCAACATCCTGAATATGTTTTATCTCTTAAATAACTCTTCCTGAAAACATGAAATGGAGGAGGATCGTGTTTTAAAGGTCAGATCTGTTTTAAAGTGGCTTGAACAAAATTCTCACAGTAGGGTTTTTTCTTCTTTTTTTTTTTTTTTTTTTTTTTTTTTTTTTTGGTGTTCATTACTTCG
>WEKY01004973.1:26180-43426 GCA_013390045.1 Picathartes gymnocephalus
CATTTTTAAGCGTAGCATTGACTCATTTGGTGGTGTTAAAGTGCACTTTCTACTTATCCCCAGAGGAAGGTTAGTATTCTTTTAAGTGAAACTGTTTTAAAAGCAGAACACAAGCCTAGAATAAGCCAGTGTTCTCTAGAGCTCTCAGAAGGTGTAGATTTATTTACTGTAGTTAAATCATAATTAATTCTCAGGGGATAGTGTATCTTTTAAACTGCTTTATTGCCACCATATTGGTTTTCTAAATAATCAGAAACTGCTGCTCTTATATTTTGTAGTATGAACAAAAATTCACTGTAAGTAGAAACAAATGTTTAGAATTGCTGGTTGTCACTTGCTGAAGATAGGGACACCAAAAAAATGAGCACTTGAGGAAAAAGTGAAGAAATACAAAACCTGTGTTACCAGAACTTAAATGAGCTATGGCTCTGACTTATTTCAGTCCAGCAGATAAAATAATGTTTTACATTATCCTTTTCCAGCCAGTCATTTTTTAATATTCTAATGGGTTTGGGTCAGGACGAAATGTTAACTGAAGAAATGGTGGTGCAACGTTAACATAAAATATTACCTGATATTTAAGCCTTGATTTTCATGAATGTAGCTTAGTGTTGCAGCTGATAAGCATGTGGGGTTTTTGGTTTTTTCCCTAATTGGCAGGTTAATGTTCGAGTTGCCTGAGGAGATGGGTTTAATAGCAGTGGCCGTTCGACAAACACAGGGGAAAGGTGAGTAAATGCCCTTATTTTACCCATAAATGTGTATTAAATACACAAAATAGAACATTTTAGGGTGCATTATGAACATTTTTGATAATACAATCCACAGAATGAGCCTGTCCTCTTCTCCTCCCGCTCAAACTGTGCATTCAAACTCCAAACCCAGAAGTTAATAAGAGACCAAAGTAAACATTTTCAGGATGTTTGGTGGCTTTTGCAGAAATGATTTAGTGGTCTCCTGGTTCCTGCCAAAAAAGTTTCACCAGTCACGAAAACTGCCATCACTCCACTCAGTGTAACACAAGTCAGAGCTCCAAATTAAGACTGAAACTGGGTTAACTGGAACAAGACTGGGGCTTGACTTGCTCTGGGATTGAGTCTGCAGGACCTGCCTGAGCAGATAAACGTAAGCAAGTCGTGTTCCTTGCCCAGAAAAATGCTGGCACTTCTTTAAAAGCCACATTTATTCTACTGGAAGAGCAGAGTGTGTGGCCCAAGGAGCTTTTCCAAGCACAAATCCACGAAATGATGATTCCCTGGCTTTCAGTGCAGCATGGTTCAGGGTGTGGATGCATTTCTGGGTGCACACAGAGCATCTTCACAAATGCTTCTCTACTTGAACAAAGCCAGGTCTTTTGAAATGTGTGTGTGTGTTACCAGAGACCAGGAAAAGGCTGGAAGCAGGGATTTAGGACAGGCTGGGAAGTTGAGTAGCAGCTTGTAGTTCAGAATCTCAGAACAGGATTATAAACTGGCCTGAGTTGGATGGGTCCTTAAAAATCATCTTGTTCCACCCCCTGCCACACCTTCCACAAAACCAGGTTGCTCAGAGCCCTATCCAACCTGGCCTTGAACACTTCCAGGGATGGGAATATTAAAAAACTTCCAGTTTTTTTTTGAAGAAAAAGCTTTGCACTTCAGCCTTTTTTTTCTTCCAAACTTAGTTTGCAAACTTTACATTAAAGGACTTTTGGTAGATTCTTGGATGGATACCTTTGAATCTTTCTCTTTAGTTGTTACCTACATTCACAAAGTGATCTTTTTTATAAATACTCTTTTCTTGAGTTGAAATTTTCAACTTTTTTTCCTCTCCCTGCCCAGGTCGTGGTGGAAATGTTTGGCTCAGTCCTGTGGGCTGTGCCTTGTCCACTCTGCACATCTCCATCCCTCTACATTCCAACCTGGGCCAGAGAATTCCTTTCATCCAACACCTGGTGTCCTTGGCAGTGGTAGAGTCAGTCAGATCGATACCAGGATATGAGGTACGTCCTTCTAATTTATCTCAAAATTCCTGGTTCCATTTCCTTGAAATTCCAATTTTAGCCGTGTCTTTTCTGTGTGGAATGGCTGAATGCATAATGCAGTTCTTCAGCACTAAGAAGAACCTGAACTGAACCTCCCTAATGCTTGATTATTGATATGTTTGAGGAAATCTGATATCCATACGATGCCTACTCTTTTATTGGGCTGATCAAATGCACTGCACTCGTTTCACTCATAATCTTATGAAACTTTAGCCTCAATCCTCAGCAGTAAAGAAAAAGTCCATTTTGTTTTCCCAGCAATGGAGTTAATTTGTTTTGATTTTGAAGGAGAAGAAGGAGGAGGGAAAAATGAATCAAACTGACAAATCCTTTTCTGCTTTTTTGTTGGTGCTGTTTCAGTGGTCACTTTATCCCTTTAAAAGGATTTTTCCAACCCTTGTTTAAGGTTGAAAACTGATTTCTAAAGCAAGAACTAAGGAGAATTGCTCTCGAGAGGGAATCAAGTGTCCTGTCATCAGTATAAAAATGAAGAACCAGTCTTCTTCATCACCTCATATATCTCCTTTTTAATGTTACCATTTCCTAATATTTGCTAACTATAAAACTTTGGTATTTTACAGAAGTAGTTAACGAAAGCATATGTTTCCTATATTACAGAAAATCAATGACTTATACACATTTACACATGAACTTTATTATAGTGGCACCCAGTAGCTTTGCTGGAGTTTAGGGTCTGTCAGCCTTTCTATTAAAACCTTCAGAATTCAGTGCTTCATAACCTGACTGGAAAAACAAAATGCTTCAGGCTAAAATTTGCAATATAAAATATTTGACTGCAGTGGATAATTTGACCACTTAAAAATGAAGGCACAGGAGTTGGTTTTATAAAACACTGGGCTGACTAGGGAAGGAGCTGATTTATGAATGGAGGTGGTTTTGCTTCTGTGTGCCTGCCCTGACGTGCTGTGGCATTTTTAAATTTTATTCCATTCAAGGGGAAAAAGGTGACTGAAGTAGCCAATATTGATGTAAAAAAGGTGGGTCAATAATGTGTGTACTGTACTGAGCATTTGGACAGTAAAGAGCTTTCTGTGACCAGGGGACATCAGCCCTCAGAGTCATGGAATCATGGAATGGTTTGGGTTGGAAAGGACCTTAAAGATCATTCCAACCCCGTACCATGGGCAGGGACACCTCCCACTGTCCCAGGCTGCTCCAAGCCCCAGTGTCCAACCTGGCCTTGGGCACTGCCAGGGATCCAGGGGCAGCCACAGCAAATCTGGGAATCCCATCCCAGCCCCTCCCCACCCTCCCAGGGAACAATTCCTTCCCAATATCCCCTCTCACCCTATAATTTTTCAGTTTGCAGCCATTCCCTGTGTCCTGTCCCACCATCCCTTGGGAATTGTCTCTCTCCAGCTTTCCTGGGGCTCCTTCAGGCCCTGCAAGGCCACCCTGAGCTCAGCCCAAAGCTTCTCCTCTGCAGGCTGAGCAATGCCAGCTGTGCCAGCCTTTCCTCCCAGCAGAGCTGCTCCATCCCTCTGCTCATCCTGGTGCCTCCTCTGGGCTGACTCCAGTCCTTCCTGTCTCAGTTTATCAGCCAGTCACTGTTTTTGGGATTGCCACAATTATTGACCCTGCTGAACCAGCAGCAACCCAGGCCTTGGTTGTGGGTCCTCCCAGCGCAGATCTCAGGGCTCAGTTGGAAGTTCCACTGTCAGATGTTGATTCTGAGGATGCAAATGGGCCTTAAATCAAGATAATGCTTTGCTCTCCCTTTCTGAGAACAGCAAAGTTTCTCTCTGGTGAGGGAAGAGAAGAACGTGCTCCATTTCCAGCGTGTTTTGTGACATTTTGAGGGGTACCTGGTGAATCCACTCTGTGACAAACTCACAAGAACACCCAGCTGCCTCCATTATTCTTGCTGCTTGTTGTCACTTCAGTCACAGAGCTCCTGTCTGGTGTCCTAGAGGTGTGTGTTTCCCTCTTTTATCACTGATAACACCATTTCACTGTGGCATACCTCCCATGTCTCCAGAGTCTCCTTTAAACCTTTCCCCAGTGCAAGCAGCCAAGTTCCTTTTCCATAACGAATGTGAGTTGGTGATACTTTCCCTCAGAATGCTTTGATTGCAAAATCAGGTAGTATTTCCTGTCAGTGGACGTGTCATGGACTCCTCCCTGGCCTTTAAATCTATCAGGAAAGTAGACGCGGACCCAGGTGCAGCTTTCACACATCCTGTAAAGGGATTTCATCCCCTACAATAGGAGGGAATGCAGCTCTCTAGGCCTGGAGCACCTCCCCTCATTTGCCCCCGGGGATGCAGCAGTCATGGGCAGTGTTTCAGACTGCAGGAAGCACATTTGCTTTCTTTTCTTTTATTTTTTTTGTGTTTAAGTAGCCGGTGCAAAGTTCAGCTCAGCCTCTGTGTTTCCAACAAAAGCTGCTCTGTGAGGCTGGGATGTCACACAGCTCCGTTTGTGCTTCCAGCCCCGTGGTGCTGCCGAAAGAAGGGATGGGTTTAGGATGTTTCTGAAGTCTCGATGTGGTTGTGAACTGGGATTTCTCCTGTCTGCTGAATTTCCTTTCCGAAGTTCAGGGTGTCACTGTGTTCTTGGCTGGTTCCTGCACGGTTCCTCCGGCAGGGTTCGGTTTCCAGTAGCATTTCTGGTGCACTTCAGTAGGCTCTCACAGTGAGGAGCAGAGAGCAGGAGCACTTCGGGTGTGGCAGAGAGGTACAGAGAATTCTCCCCCTGTGCCCTGCCCAGGTGAGAGCCCAGCTGCAGAGCTGCCCCAGCCCTGGGATCCCAGCACAGGGAGGGACCTGGAGCTGCTGCAGAGACCCCAGAGGAGGCACCAGGATGAGCAGAGGGATGGAGCAGCTCTGCGGGGAGGAAAGGCTGGCACAGCTGGCATGCCTCAGCCTGCAGAGGAGAAGCTTTGGGCTGAGCTCAGGGTGGCCTTGCAGGGCCTGGAGGAGCCCCAGGAAAGCTGGAGAGAGACAATTCCCAAGGGATGGAGGGACAGGACACAGGGAAAGGCTTCCCAGTGCCAGAGGGCAGGGATGGATGGGATATTGGGAAGGAATTGTTTCCTGGGAGGGTGGGGAGGGGCTGGGCTGGAATTCCCAGATTTGCTGTGGCTGCCCCTGGATCCCTGGCAGTGCCCAAGGCCAGGTTGGACACTGGGGCTTGGAGCAGCCTGGGACAGTGGGAGGTGTCCCTGCCCATGGCAGGGGGGGCACTGGGATCTTTCAGATCCCTCCCAAGCCAAACCATTCCACGATTCTCTACAGACTGTGGAGTGATGAATGAGCCATAAATGTCTCTCGATATCTGTTTTTCTTCCTTTAGGACATCGAGCTGCGAGTTAAGTGGCCGAATGATATTTACTACAGTGATCTCATGAAGCTGGGTGGAGTTTTGGTGAACTCAACACTCATTGAAACGACATTTCATATTCTCATTGGTAAATGTCTTATTTCGAAGCTTTTCTGTGCTGCTTTTTTTTTCTGAGGGATTTTGTTGTTAATGTCTGTATCAGTAAAAACGGCAACGACGAGAACAAATAATGACAGCAGGCATAAGGAAATAAAGCACGACGTTAAGTCCAGAGGAAGCACAAAAAGTAAATGTTTTCAATTCTTTTTAATAATTCCACATGCTTGACAAGGAAAACATAAATGCAAGCATCTGGATTGGTGTAGTAGAGTTCAAAGGAAGAGCATTACATGGGAGAGAGAAATTGTCTTCCTTGATTTATTGCAAAACCAGTGGAATACACTGAAAACTCCATCTCTTTTTTCCAATTTATGTGTTTTTTGTAACGTGACAAATAGTTAAATGAAGAACACGCCTTTTAAGTCAGAAGAAAAAGAGCTATGTACACAATGTTTTAATTTTTTAATTATTGAGCTGTTTTTATCATCTCTAGTCTGATAATTGTCCTGCTATTTGATAAGGAAGTTTTTCCCCTAACCAGCAGCTGCTTAGAAACCTGCCCCATTCTGGTTCCAAAAGTAATTTTCTGTGCTGTGTCTAAGAAATGGAAGGAAAAGCCCTTAGCAGGTCTAAAAGGTTGAAGAAAAAGATGACAATATTTGGTTGATATTTGAATGTAGCACAAGTAAAGTATCCTGCAAAGATAGAGTGGTCATGATGTTGTTTCTGCTATAGTTCTGCGATTTTAGAGGTACAGAGAAGCAAAAAAGTTGAAGAATTCACCTCCTTCTGTGAAAAATGCCCAGACATGACATTTTCTGTTCAATTTTACACCTTCAATTTGTAAATAAGCTGCAAGAACAGAATGGAAATTGCCCCGAAACCTAAGAAATCTCTCTGTGCCCCATCAGCCATTTACAGCTTCCATGTTTTCCTACAGCCTGGTTAACACAAATAAAGCAGAAATAGATCCAAAAATAGTTCATTGTATCAAGTATTTCTCATGCATGTTAAATGCTTGATTTGGAGCTCAAAGACCAAAATACTCCAATTCCAGTGGAGACTTTCTGTATCCGTTCTCTCTGATATCCGTAGGAGTCATCTGGTAGGTCTGAGGTTTAAATCAATGTCACTTTTCATCAGCCTGTTTTCACCTGAGTGCTTTTAAAATGGAAACTTCCTTGCTGCACATGAATCCAAGGGTCTTTTCCATCATTCCAGTGATGTGTTTTTCACTGGGAGTCGTATCGGGGCCTCATGACATTTAAGTTTTTGTATTAGGAGTGATGGGATTCAACTTCTCCAACAGGAAAGATGTTCCAAACCTTTTCCACAGTCATGCAGGATCCTTTCCTAGACAGAATTCCAGAACTCCTGAGGTTGGAAAAGCCCTCCCAGCCCTCCCAGTTCAAGCTGTGCCCGATGCCCACCTTGTCCCCATCCCAGAGCACTGAGTGCCACATCCTGGCACTGAACTCGCTCTTCCCATGGCATTCCTAAGAATCTCCCAAAAATGAGGATAATGATGAAAATCAAAGATCATCTCTGTGGCTGCCCTGCTCCAAGAAGGAGCTCAGGAGAATAAATCAAACCTGAATTTTCACTACTCAGGGCCTCCCTCGCGGGCGACACACTTCACACTGAGACTTTTTTGCTTGAAACAAAAAAAAAAGAAAACAACCGAAGAACCTTTTTTTTTTTCTTCAATCTGAAATTTAAAAATGAAGAACTCCACAATGTTGGGACTTCTGGAGGAGGAGTTCTGAGAAGAATGTTCACCATTAATGTGAGGGCCAGACTCGGAGCAGGCGGGGGAGCCAAGCACCGGTGGAATGCAGGGGACGGCCAGCGAGCGTGACCTGGGAACGCTCCTCTGCCTCTGCTCAGGCACGTCCAGCCCCTCATGGATCCACCACTGCAACATCCATCAGCCACATCAGCACTGCAGGGCCACTGCTGACTGCTCACTTCTCCCGTGGACGCTGTTGAGACGTCCCCAGAGCCCCGAGCACCTCGTGGCGCTCAGATTCCCTGGCTGCCTTTGCCTTGTTCATTCCCGGGTGGTGGGGCCTCAGCTGAGCTCCTTGTCTTCAGGGGTGGCTGTTGGGTCCCAAAATGCAAAAACCCACTTTTTGGATTGCTGAGCAGTGATCCTGATGGACCCCAAGGCCCTGTGACCCCCTAAGTGGCCAAGGTGTCTCTGTTCCCTCGTGCTGTATCGGAGCGCAGACAGCTGAGTTGGGATCTGCTGGCACAGCTCGTTGCATTTTCCAGTTCATTCTCCTTTATCTCTTTCCAGTAACCCATTTCAGCTCGTTTCCACAGGACTGGTGTGCTGGGATTGATATGTGCCTTGTTTGTGTGCATTTGTTAAAAATCAAAAACTCCTTTTCGCCGAAGAGATCCTTCTCCTCAAAGTTAGCACAAATTATGAATTATTAATAGCAAATTTACAAAACAAGACATCTGCACCTCCTTGCAGATGGAGCTGCATTGTGGCCAAACCTGATGGGGAGACTGGGGGTTTATGCCAAATAAAGAAAGAAAGAAAACCCAGATTATTAGGAGAAAAAAATAAACAGGTAATACAATATATTTCTTTACTTCCCTCAAAGCCTGTTTCAGCAGGCTGCAGAAGAGGCCCCAAGAGCCACATTTAAACAAGGGAGGCTTTCTGCCAACTCAGAATTTGGCAATTCCGGCTGGAGAAATCTCAGTGAGAGGCTTGAGGCTTCTAAAGGATATGCTGTGGTGAGATAGATTAGGCAAACTGGAGTCTTGCAAAGTCAAAATCAAATCTTCTGGGCTTTGCAGAGTAAGCCAAACAAGGCTTATCAGCTGAGGGAAAAGGCTGGATTTTTGGAAAGGGCACTCAGCTCACTGCAGTAAACAGAAAGTGGAATATACTGAAATAAGTACCGAGCTACATTTTAGACTGGAAGATAAAACTTGATGTTAGAGTAGGGTCAGTTGTTCTCTGAGTGGGCTGAGGACCTTGCAGCTTCCAGGGAGTAAAAGGATGTCTCACTTGGATGGGTTTGGAACCGAGGTGCAGGTTATTCCTCTCCCAACCCTCACTGATGGGCTGGGGTTGAAAGGCTGTGCTGGATTTGCCTCTGTAATTCTGAGGAGGCATTTTAAGGGCAAAGAGCAAAATCCAAGCTGAGAATTGTAATTTTACAGGAGTGAGGAGATTGAAAGGTGGAAGAGACTGAATGAAAGCAGCCCTGGGAGCCATCCTGAGGGATAATTGTACAGAGCAGGTGAATTAAGTGCTGGCTATGGTGGTAACAAAGAATTTCTCTCTTTGTGTCCTCTTTGTCTTCTCCAGGCTTTGGGTTTAATGTGAATAACAGCAACCCCACCATCTGCATCAATGATCTCATTGCAAAGTTTAACAAGGAAGAGGGGACAGAGCTGAAGCCTCTGAGTGCAGACTGTCTCGTTGCAAGGACTGTGACTGTGCTGGAGAGGCTCATAGAGATTTTTCAGGAGAAGGGGCCCAATGGAGTTCTTCCCCAGTACTACAAGTATTGGGTACACAGGTAAGAGTTATGTTCTTGTCAAATTTTCTTTCAATACAATTGGTGGAAGAACTCGTGGATATTTTGCCTTTTTCCACTAAATCCCCTTTAATATGAGTGAATAATTTAAAATACACTCCCAAGCAGGATGCACGTTTTTAAGGTGGAATTAAAGTAGCACAGATTAAAATCAGTGACCAGCATGAGTTAAAGAACCGTTCCAGGTATTTTACATGTATCACCTCCAAACAAAGGGAACTGGGAATGATTTGGTTTGACATGGATGAAGCTGCTAAACTTTTAGGGGAAAAAAAATACAGTAGACTGTTTGGATTAACTCCAACGGTTCGTTCCACAAAAGGAAATTAAAGCAGGTAGAAAACGCTGCTGAAAGTCATTCTGTGTAACGAACCAGTGAGGTGGGAAATAAAATGTTCTGTTAGAGGGTGAAGCCCTTCCTGTGAGGGTGGGGAGGCCCTGGCACAGAGAAACTCTGGCTGCTCCATCCCTGGAGTGCCCAAGGCCAGGCTGGACAAGGCTTGGAGCACCCTGGGATAGTGGAAGGTGTCAGGCTTGGGAATGGGATGGTCTTGAAGTTCCTTCCAAGCCAAACCATTCCGTGCTCCGTTCGGTGCTCCTGATGAGTCCTCGGAGGGTGATTTGAGCTGTTCAGAGCCCACGAGTTGCTGCCGGAATCCTCTCCTTCGCAGTGGGAAGCAGGTGCGGCTCGGCGACGAGGAGGGCCCGCTGGCCTGGATCGTTGGCATCGATGACTACGGATACCTGCAGGTGCACCAGGAGGGCAAGGGCGTGCAGTCCGTGCACCCCGATGGCAACTCCTTCGACATGCTGAGGAACCTCATTGTCCCCAAGCACTGAGAGAGCCCGCGGGGAGCTCCGTGGTGCTGGGCACCGTCAGCCTCAACCTGGGCAAGGTGGGAAGGGTAACGGAAGGTTTCGTTTCTTTCCTTCTGGTTTTCTGCTTTGTGTTTGCCGTGGGGAGCTTCAGCAGCTGAAAAAGAGGTGGTGGTCTCACAGCTGAAGGCCTTTATTCTGCTTTATTAATTTCAAGACACGCCTGTGTTGCCATGCTTTGTTAAGGATCTGTTCTTCGCAAGGAGTCTGATTGCAAAGGAGTATTTGTGGTGAGCAGAACTTTCTTGTCATTTACTGAGAGACTGAAGTGGCTCAATATTGCCTTTTTTTTTTTTTGTGTCTGTGTTTTTATGATACTTTAGCACAGTGCAGGGCAATATTTACTTTTTTACTTCGGTTTTTTTTTTTTTTAACTAAATTCTGGTTTCTGTGCTGTCTGCACTAAAACCAGCTGGAACATCACATACTCCTGAATTGCTGAGATCACCACTGTGCTTAACTCCAGGTCTCGGTGAAGATCCTTGCTGATTTGGTTCTTCTCTGTGTAGACCTCTACAATAATTTACCAACCTGTGCTTTGATCTCAGGTCTGCAATTCCTTAATGGCTGCCTTGAGTTTTTGGGAGAATATTCCATCAGCACTTAGGGTCTGTGCTTGGTTATCCAAGTGACTTGCACTCTGCTCTCCTCAGTCAGTTGGATTGGAGTAAATAATTTCATTTTTCCTTTAAATCATGGCTTTCCAAGAGGTTCTCCTCAACCCCGGGAAGAAAAACCCACTGGAGCAGAGTCACACCTAGGTTATTGTAGAATTCCATCTCAGGGGAGGGAACCTCTAATTAATTTAGAATTTGGTGGTAATTATATCATGCTCTCAGTGAAGTTAAGTGAATAAATAAAGGGCATAAATTAAACTCCCATGCTGCAAACAGTGAAAGAGAGAAATCACACCATTCTCCCGTGTCCAAATTCTCTTCCACAGCTCTTTTGTCACCCCCTTTCCCAAGCCACTGTCTGGTTTTGCTGCTAAACCCTAAAAACAAGAACTTCTACACCAGCAGCTCATTTTGGGGGCTGCCTGCACGTTTCCAGGTGGGGGGAACAGCCTGGGAATTCTCCTGGAGCAGCCACATGGAAGCTTGGTGGGATTTTCTCCCAAGGAAACTTGGCCACCACATCTCCCCAAAGAATTCTGTGCCAACCAGGTTTGTCCCAGGTGTGATGTGACCACCTTACTTCCTTTTTTTTTTCCATGGTGGATCAACCAGCTTGGTTTCCAGAGACTAAACTACAGTCTGCTACCCAGAAATGGGGTTTTAGATTAAAGTCCACCTCATAAACAATCCAAACATTTTAAATTAGTTCCACTCCAAAGCCAAGAAATCTTAAAACAAGGAAACTTGTTTTAAGGATTACTTGTCTGTAATGGTAATTTTGACCAATCCTCACATATTAGGGTTTAGGTGGTTTGGCAGCAAGAGTAGAAATTAAGCTGTCCCTGTTACATTTAGGGTTTTATGCTCCATCTCACAGAAGATTTGTCCTGATTGTCCAAACCCTGCTGGGTTTTTTTTTTCCCCCCATGATCCAGATCATGTGAGGCTGCACACCAGCATCTCCTAGAACTGCACACACAGAGCTGTTAATTGCCATCATTAAAATGGTTCACCAAGTTTAGCTTTTTCCCCACCAGATGCTTTCAAAACTGCTTTGGCAGCTACCTTTGATTTCAGAATTCCATATTAATGCATGTTGTAATCAACTGAAACTCGAGTCTGGCTTAATAAAGCTTCAATAAATAAAAGAAACCAAATATTTATATATATAAATCTGTAAAAAAATGGGTGTGCACTTGCACATTCACATCTTCCTGGTGCATCCTCATTTATTTTCTGCCTTCTCCTTCATGAGCAAACTGTGCTGCTGCAGGAAAGCAGAGCTTTGGTGCTGCTTTTCCAACCACAGAGCTTTACAAAACGTCACCTTAACCCAGAATTTGTAGCTAAAACTGTCTCAGCTTTAGGATTTACCTGTAGGAAGCACCTTTTGGGGTTTTGTTCATGTTCCAGACAGACTGGGAAGTGCCTGGAGGGACTGAACAGCCAGGTCATACCTTGGGCTGGGGCTTGAGTGGCTTCCTTCAATTGTGCTCTCCCTTCACCAGGCACAAAAAAAAAAGATGGGAAAAAGGATGAAACATGGAATTTTGGGAGTGCAGAATGGACTTGTAAAGCTTCAGTGGCTGAGCAGCAGCAGAGGGATTTTTTTAACAGCAAAATGCTGCAACATTTCCTGGTTGCTGTTGCTCCTTTTGTAGCTGCCTTAAGGATGAGCTGCTTCTATTCTCCAAAAATTGGAGTTGTCAGGTTATTCCCAAAATTTTGGCATTGGGAAGAAACTTGGAGTGGAATTCCCTTCCCCCAAGGGAGAACTTCCCAAACCTGGACGTGCCAGAGCACAGGGGGTGCTGTGGGAACCACTTTGCCTCTTCAGTGGCCTCCTGTGCTGTCTCAGATTTGCAGCCTGGATTTGGAGGAAAGTTTTTGTGGCTTTTCCCTTCAGAAGAACCAAAAAGACAAGGAGAATTCCCATGGGACAAGGAGCAGCCGGATCAAATCCTGCTGGATGAGTCCTGGGAGAAGCCCTTGCCCCTCTGTCAGGTACATCCAGGTCTGACTCTTCCTCTGCCAAACCTGGCACACCCAGAAAGCCACAACATTTTTGCAGGCAAATCCTTGTTTTGCTTGTTCTCCGTGGTGTGACAGACAGATGTGGTGTGGGGTGTCCCAAATGTGGGCATGGAGAGATCCAGCCAGCTCCAGGCCCTGGAATAATGCACTGAAAATGTTCCATTTCTTTCAGCTGTCTGGATTAGTAAAACACCTCTTCCATTGTGAGGCTGAGCTCATATCTCAAACTATTTTCTTGATGAAGTGCTTTCAAAAAAACTCATTTATTACAGTGTCCCTGTTTCTGTGACTTTTTTTCTTTTTTTTCCCCTGCTGGGCTCTGGTAGAACATTTCTCATGGTGAAAACATTTGTGGGGGTTGTTTATTGATAGGAAAACTTCTGGGGGTGTTGGCACCATGTGTGAGTCCAGGGTGGGTCGTGCCCAGTCAGCAACAAAGCTGTTTCCAAAAGGTTTGAAAAAGTAATAATGTTCTTCACATTTCAGAGTCCAGGCAGCACATCCTGCTTCTAGTAAAGCTTTTATAAGACTTCAGAGCTCTTTTTTTTTTTTTTTTTTTAATATATCCAACAAATCAAGGGCTATTACCTGGAAATAATATTAAAGCATTTAATTCTTCGTGCTGCTGCTTCACTGTGCAAAAATTCGTTTTATTTGCTTTCTCTGATTCAGCTGCATCAGCAGCCTGGAAAAAAATTACTTTTTGCAGCTCCTTTGGAGCTCTGTATAATCAAAATATCTGTCATGGCAAAGATTTGTGCTGGTTCCTGGGGGTAACTGGTTTGATAAAAGTATTTGCATGTCTAAGTGGTGGTGGGGATGCACTGCCTTGATCAGACACCAAAGAAATTAAATCTGGGCCCGGGAAAGAGCAGAGGTCAAAAAATGATGGAGAGAAGAGAACTGCAGGGAAGAATTGCCAAGTGTTGAGTATCTCATTAGTTATTCTGTGTTATTTGCATCCTCCAAGTGTCTTCATTTAAAATGCAACGTGGCAAAAATACAGTAAATTTAAAAAAAAAAAATCTCTGTGTTTTATAGTACATTAATTGTCAATTCTAGAACGTGTCACAGTTGAAATAAATCTTCAAATATGCACCGTTGTCCTTTGTGAAGTGCTTTGTTTCGTAGTAAAATAAAAAGAGAAATTCAACTAAGTTTTCCTTTGGCTACAGGATTTTATTAACATTTTAACAGTTTCGTTTTACATAATAAATAAGCAAAAATGCTTTACAGTTTTAGGGAATACATATATAATTCTGAGCATGGATAGGTTGGTTGGGTTGCGTGCTTCTTCACCTACACTTGCCAAATAGCTCTTATCTGCATCATATTGGAAAAAAAAAAAAAGCAAAATCTAACCTTCAGGAAAAAAAAATGGAATAATAACATTTCCTCTGTGGCGTTTTTGAAGTGTGACTGAAATGCTGAAAAAAAAGAATTTATGTCCTGCTTTGAGATTTCTGGAGAAATCCCAGCAGATTTCCCATTCCTTGGCACTTTCAGTGACGAATTCCCCAATTTTGCACCTACGGTGCGTAATTTCCTTAAATTCCCTTTTTCCAGTCACAGAGCACAGAGACCTGGGGACAAATCTGTGCCTTTAGCACCTTCTTTTATTTCCATTGCACTGCTTCCAAAACTTGGAGACCTCAATTTGGGATTCACTTTTCCACCTTTTCCTTGGTCTGCTGAAAGATTCCCTGACTGGCAGGGGGTTGGAATGAGATTTTAAAGTCCCTCCCAACCCAGATTTTCCATGATTTTGGTAAAATATTCCCTCTCTCACTCTCTTTCTCCCATTTTCCATGATTTTCATGCCAGGTCTGAACTCCCCTGAGAGTTAAAATCTTGTGGAATCTCACAACAAAGGTGTGGCTCAAATATTAAAGAGAAATGAGGTTATTTTTCAAAATACGTTTCAATTCACACTCCCCTTCAGTGTCACAAATTTTTTTTTCATTACTCAAAACATCTTTTTTTCATTTTTAAAAACATTTTTCCTTATTAAAAACGTATTTAATTATTAAAACATTGCCACTGTGATGCTCTACACTATGACTGTGCTGAGAACATCTGTAATTTAACTGCCCAAAAATCCCTTTTTTCCCCCAATATAATTTACTCCCAGATGTGAACACGGAATTGCTGCTTAAATTTTGGAGTGGCAGGGGAAAAAAAAAAAAAAAAATAGAACCTTTCCCACATTTGCTTTTGCCATCTTTTCTGCACCTTCCCCTGCATTATCAGCTGTGAGAATTCCTAATTGGTTCATTATTGGCTCGCAGGGAAATTTCCTGTGCCTGGGCATCACCTCCCCTAAAACACCTGGGGGAGAATGATGGAACACCTCCTCTGCTCAGGCTGCTGGAATAAAGCCTGGAAGTGGCAATAACAAGGTGGAAAAACACCGTGCTGAAAAATATCAATGGGGGGTTTTTTTGGGTTTGGTTTATTTTTTTTTTTTCCCAAGCAAAGCCTGATTTTTGTGTTTTTATAGCGAGCAGGACTTCCAGGAGCACCAAAATGCAGCAGTGCCACTAATGAGGGAGAGAGTGCAGCAGGAGGGGTTGGGCATCAGGTTTCTTTTTAATGATGCCAACCGTGCCAGTGGCTCCTTTGTAGGGCATGGGTTTCATTTAATTGAACCAAATTAACCCAGGAGCCTTGGCATTAATTATCTTTTCAGGAGTTGGGGTCGTTTATGAGGAGCAGGGGCTGGGAGGGCTCTGAGCCACGGCCACCCTAAAAGCAACTGGTGCCTCCTGGCTTTGATTTATGGGGTCAGGATGATTATAATCCACATTTCCAGCTTTTTTCTGGACACTTGGCCAGCTTCTCCAGCATGAAACAAAGCCAGGTTACAGAGGGAGTGACTGCGCTGGGTTGGTTCTGTTTTGGGGTTTCTTTGCAATCACTGATTTGGCTTTTTTTTGGTTCTATTTAGCACAAACTGTATTTTTTGTGCAATTGGAAAAGACAACTGAGAGTGTTCAGTTCAAGTTCACTTGCATGTGAACATTAATTTGACAATAAAGCTTTCTCTGTTAACCTTTAATACTGAAAACTGTTTTCAAGCCTTTGCTTTTAAAGTATTTTTGTGTATTCACAGCAGTAATTATTCATACACAGAAGGAAATAACTTTGCTCTTGTATTCTAATGGAAAGTTCCCTGCCCATTTCAGGGGCTTGGAACTGGATGAGCTTTAAGGTCCCTCCCAACCCAAAACCATTCTGGGATGAATTATTGCTGTATAAAAAAGTTGGAGAATTTTTAGGACTGAGTATTCCACTACAATTTTATCTGACAAGGTGAGATCCATGAGCAATTTTTTTTTTTCCATATTACACAAACCAGGTAGGAATCTTCTTCCAAGAATCATGGAGTGGTTTGTGTTGGAAGGAACTTTGAAGCTCATCCAGTTCCAACCTCCTGACATGGGCAGGGAACTTTCCACTATCCCAAGGTTTCTTCGGTGAAATTCTCTTTAGGGTCTGATGGGAGAAAGGGTTTGAAAAATTCTGAATTAAGTTTGGATTGGGGTGAGAAATGGAGCTGAGTGGGATCTACAGCAACATTTCTTGTTTAGGGAGTCTTTTGCTGTTTTATCCACTCACGGTGTTTGGAGAAGTGGCTGAAAACCACCGTGGGCTGAGTGTTGTCAATTAAACTCTACAGAGAATTAAAAATAAAGGGCTGAAGATCCATTCCTGGGCCAAACGTGAGTGTCCCAAATGTGCTGTTTGGGATTTGGGAAGTGCTCAGATCAGGGAATTCCAGCCCTGCCTTCGTGCTGACAACAGGATTTATGCTGGAGGAAGTTCAGTGTGTTAAGAGCTGGACCTTTCAAAGCTCACAATTCCACTGGTAAGTTCCAAATAAGGCATAAATGTTCATTATTCTCTTAGCCCTAAAGAAAACGTTTCTGGTGCTGTTATTAAGATTTGTGACTGGCTGGGTTGAAAATCTTCACAGGCTTCCCCCAGAATACTCAGGGAAACACAGGATTTAGGAGTTTCCTTTTCTTATTTGTGGGGAATTAGTTCCTGCTCCATAATTTGTCCCAATTTGCCATGACAAGACCTGTAACCCTGTAATACCTATTTTTGTACCTATTAAATTGTCATATTTTTCTCTTGTCAAGATAAATGGTGGTGGCAACAATCTCAAAACACTGGAATCTGTGTTAAATAAATCAAATTTAGGGTTGATTTATCTAGTTTTAAAACTTCTTGGTAATTAATAAATAAGCTTTTTTCCCCTGTTTGGGTAGTACAGCTGTGTTGTGGTTGCTCCAAATCACCACTCTCTCAACAAAGTCCATTTGTCAGGGGGTTGGGTGGAGAGTTGATGCGAGGTTTCACACAATTTGTCAAAAAAACCCTAAACTAGAAGGCATATTTCATGATAATGATTTAAAAAAAAAAAAAAATCGAGTTTATTTTAAGGAGGGGTCAAATGAAAAAAAAAAAACCAAACGTTCTTCATATAAACCTCTGCATATAACACCTCTGGTTTCCTTTTGTTGCACACTATAAAATAACAAAAATAAGATCTGGAACTCGGCTTCTCCCTGGCACCAGAGCTTTGTCTGGGACACCGAAGCACGGCAGGGGACGGAGGGGATTTTCCTGGCACCCCTGGAATTCACCACTTTGCCCCTCACTGCCCTCCAGCTTTGCTCAGTAAACGTCACCGTGTTTTTTTCCTCATGCTGCTTTTTTTTTTTT
>WEKY01004973.1:48621-71226 GCA_013390045.1 Picathartes gymnocephalus
AATTTTTAATTAATGAAAATGGTCTATGCAGAGAGATGTGGATGGGATCCAAGGACTGGCTCTTGAATGGAGAAGAAGAAACTGGAATGCTGCTTAAAAGAGTTTAATGAAGGGTTTCCTGTGAGTTCTGTAACAGAGCTGATCTGAATTCTGCACTTGTTGTTCTCTGACAGTTACAGAGAACAACAAGTTATCTTGTTATAGTTTTATCTATAAATTTATTTATAATTTATTTATAATTTATTTATAATTTATTTATAAATTTGTAACAAGTTATTTTGTTATAAATCACAAAAAACCTCCTATATTTAATAAGACTGGATAAACTGGATGTGGTGGGATTTTATAATTTTTGCATATTTCAAAAAAAACAATGGTTTTTGTACAAATCTCACAGTTACTGAAAGTGGGGAAGAGGAGGAAAATCCAGGTCAACCAAGGCTGTTCTTGCCAAAATCAGCAGCAACCTGAAATGTCAGCAGAACTTCCAAGGCTCATTCACGAGAGTAGTTAAATTCAGAGCTGTGTTTGACTTGAAAGGGAAGCTGGATCAGGGGAGTAATTAATGCTATTAATTGAGTTAAAGATACTTGACACCCATCCCAACACAGCCTGAATTGCCAGATTCTGGTTTGTCCAAATATTTTTGTTTCTTTAGCTGGTTAACATTGTTATTTGCACATCACAACTCAATTCAGTTTCGTTTTCAAGCTGGGGCAGTTACGAGACAAGGAATGTTTATAATGAGAGATAAATCTCTGCCAAAACCACTGCAATAAACCCTGTTCTGGTTGAATACAGGGGAAATAAGTGGGTTGGACAAGATGATCTCCAGAAGTCCTTTCCAACCCTAATTATTCTGTGATTCTGTGATTAGAGGGTATTTTGAGCATCTTTACATTTGGTTTGATTATGATTTTTCAAGGTTATTTCTTACAGGTTTCCACCTCAGAGAAGTCACTGGCTTCCTTCAAAGAATTTCTATCCCTGATACCTGCACAGGGAAATAATGCAGGTGATGGGAGACATTTTCAAATTCAGAATTATTATCAAGAAAAGCAGAACTATTCCTCTGTAAAGTAAAGACATTCCGGGTGGCTTCATGCTGAGAAAGGACAACCTTCAATTTTTATGGAAATAGATGGTGTTTATTTTAATTTCTGTGTTAATATTATTAAAAATTATTGTCCAGGTGAAGTTTCAATCTGACTTCAGCCATGACTTACCTGAGAAATTCCACTTAAATAACTCTGAGAATGAAAAAACATGAGGGTAAACTGTGCCAGTGTTGAAGGAGGAGGTCTCACTTTGCTGCTCTAAGAGTGATTCAGGTGAGTGCATTTTTGCCACTGAAGCTTTGATAATATTCCCAACCCAGTGCTGATGGCAATGGGAAGAAGGAACATGGGAATACCATGAATATCATGGCTGTTACACTTCACTGCCTCTGATTTTCTGTGTTTCCTAAACTGATGCCTTGGGATTTTAGCTTTTATATTTTTCAAATCCTGTCCTGCTTTAGTGTATAACTCTGAACTCCATATAAAATGTTAGTTACTGTCTTCACATTTTGGTCAATCAAAACACCCCCTCTAGGCCTGAAAGTCAAGGACACTCTACAGCCTCAGGGCCTGAAAAGTATAAACAAATGTGAATTAAAGGGGGAGCAAACTGAGGGTAAATGACTTCATCATCTGAAGCTGTAATTGGAGGATTTACCCCTGATACGTAAATGCGCCAAACTTATAATTGTATCAAAAACTCATAACCATTTTCCATCTCAGCTGTAGTCTCTGGAAGGCTTTGGACTGCCCAAAGTGTGCATATTGAAGGCCTTTAATAAATAACCATTTTATTCTCTTACCCTTGTCTAACCTCTGCTCCAGAGAGGCCATTACTCCAAGGCATCAAAACCCATTCCCAAACCCGTTTCCAGCCACCGCGCTTTCTCTCTTCGCTCAGAGCAACACCCACCTTCATAACTCTGGGCAAGGTTGTGCCTGATGATGTTCACTGGCTGCTCAGGAAGGTTTTTGGAGGGTGACTGGCTGCTGGGAACCAGGGAGTTGGCGTAGTGCCACTGGCACTCGCCGTTGGTCTGCAGCGCGCCCAGGAAGAGCCGCGCCACCTCGCAGGGTGCCCCTTGGGCCTGCCCGAATTTTGCAGGCAGCATTTGCTTCTTGCCGCTGAAGACGTGGGAATCCACAGGGAAGTGTCCGTAGTGGTAGGAGAAGGGCAGGCTGTAGGGAGGGGCGTACAGGAGTTCGCTGCTCTCTGAATGGAAGTTCTGTTCCTGAAGGGCGGCGGCGCTGGCGGCGGGGCTGGAGCGCCAGTTCCCCACCTGGCTGCATTCCAGTTTGTCTGCTTGGAACGGGCTGTATTGCTGGGGAAAGAGGGGGAAAAGAGCAGGGGAAGAGGGTGAAAGGTGGAAGTTTTATAGGAGAGTACAGAATATGTCAGGCACTCACAGCTGGGCCTTGCTGGCTCAAGGGACGGAATGAACGGTGCGCTTAAAGTTCCTCTCTTCACATCTTTGCCTTCACATGGGAACAAAAATCCTGCTTTGATTTCATCATTTTGAGCTCAAGGAGGAAATTTTATAGGAAATTAAAGAATATATCAGACAGGCACCCAGAGCTGGGCCTCGCTGGCTCAAGGGACGGAATGAGTGGTGCGTTTAAAATTCCTCTCTTCACAACTTTGCCTCCACATGGGAACGAAAATCCTGCTTGCATTTGATCATTTTGGCAGTTCAATTTTACAGAATCACAGCAAAAGCCCTCCCAGCCCAACTGAGTCCCAGCTGTGCCCGATGCCCACCTTGTCCCCAGCCCAGAGCACTGAGTGCCACCTCCAGGTGACACCTCCAGGGATGGGCACTCCAAACCTCCCTGGGCAGATCTTTCCAAGGTCTGGGCACCCTTTCCATGGCGAAATTCCTGCTGACATCAGGAACTCCACACACCAACAGTGAATGACACACATCCTACACCAGCACAAATTTTCACAGCACAATTCCAAGTACAGGATTTTCTTCTTTTTGCCAAGAAGGGGCATTGTGGTTAAAGTGCTTTGCACACTCCAAATCCCAAAGGCTTTACATCACTTGTCAGAGCTGTTTTGTGCTACCCGTGCTTTCTACCTGAAAACCAAAAGGGTCTAATTTTATCCTGCTTTAAGAGGGATTTCCTGGGGCAGACAATCCTATAGTCAGTTTTATAGTAACTCCACTCCTGGATTATCTCTACACTGTCCCAAGCACTCAGTGAGAACATTTGGAAATTAAATATTGCTGGAAAAATTACCTGTGATGGGTAAGGTGTTGTTCTGAGTTTTGCCTTCATTTTATTACTTTTGGGTTTTACTATTTTCCTTGTTTCCTGCGAGGTAGGTACTGAGTTTCTGCATGAAAACTGTGACTTGGAAATGGTAACCTGGTCCAGTGACAACTGAAGTTCCTTGTACTCAATATCTCTGCAAAAGAACAACCCGATAAATTACAAACCTAGAGAAAAATCCAAAATAGCTGCTGTAAAAATACGTGTCAGCATTCACAATGCTTTAATTTTCAGTCTTCCAGGATTTTCACAGAGTCTGGGGATGTCAGGAGGCAGAGAATCTTATGGGGTGACCTCATTTCCACGAAAGTCTATCAAAAAATTCCACTGGGAATCGCATTAACACTTTTGGATGAAGTGTCCCCTCTCTCTGAGCCTGAGCTGTATCATTTTCCCCCAGCCATCCCTGGCTCCCTGTGGTTTGGAATCATGGAAAGACAGAGATCAATTAATCTGTCTCCTGATCAGTCAGGAATTGGTCTCTGCCCTGGCTCTCACAACCAACCCCGAGGAAAAGGAAAAGGAGCAACGTTCCTCCCCTTGTAACTAAACCACACGAGCTGAAATGTTGGTTTTGATCAAAAAATCACAGGATCCTCAACTTTGGAAGAGATCTTCAAGCTCTTTCGGTCCTACCATCAGCCCCACCAGCATCACCCCAAAGCCTGTCCCCACGGGCCACGTCCAGACTTCTCCTGAACACTCCCACAGCCAGTGACTCCAAACCTCCCTGAGCAGCTCATTCCAAAACCTGACCACTCTTTCAAAGGAATAAAACCTTCTGATCTCTAATCTGAACCTCTCCTGACAAAATTATGGCCGTTTCCTCTCCTCCTTTCCCTCGGGACACGGCAGCAGCACCCAAATCCCCCTCAGTGCCCCTCCTGTTAGGGAGTTGTGCAGAGCAATGAGGTCCCCCCTGAGCCTCCTTTTCTTCAGACTGAAACCCCCCAGCTCCCAGACCCTTCACCAACTCCTTTGCCCTTCCCCTTACAAGATGAGGATTTACATAATAATGACAATAATTAATATAAGAATGTTTTCTCTCAACTAAAGAGATGGGGATCATGCGAACAGACAAAGCTGCAACACACGAGTACGCAGAACAGCACCAGAAGAGACAAGTGAAGAAAACTCAGCTGATTTAATCATTAATGAGTCAATTAGTGGTAACAGGTAATGGTACAAAGTATTTGGACTTACGTAAGGACATAATTGACACTCACTATGCAGTGAGGCCGTGACGAACGGCTGTTGTGCACGATGGTGGCGTAGCTCTGCACCCACACCCAGCCTCCCTGCTTGGACAGCAGCCTGTAGTACTTGGTGGTCACTTGGCCTTTCACCAGCACTGGCAACACAAGAAAAAGGGAAAAAAAAAAAAAAATTCACATTTTTTTGGACCACTTCTCGGAGGGGTTTATTTGCAAGTCTCCCTCATGGAATCGCAGAATTAACTAGGCTGGAAAAAGCTTTGAAATGATTGAGTCCAACTTATGTCTCAACACCCTTCTTCCTATTCCTCCCAACAAACTTTAAATAACCCCCCTGCAAAATTATATAGATTCATAACATCATATGATTATTTACATAAATTATGTTGGAAATTCCTAAATTTCCTCTTTCTTCTTCTCTGGGTCACCTACGGTCGCATTCTTCACCAACACTTTAAGATTTCCAACTGCGAAAGAAAAGTTCAAGGCATTTTGAAGTGGACCCAATTCTTTAGAAAGGAGGAGAGGAAATGGCCTCAAATTGCACCAGGGGAGGCTCAGGTTGGAGATTGGGAAAGGAAATTTCCCTGGCAGAGTGGTCAGGCCTTGGAATGAGCTGCCCAGGGAGGTTTGGAGTCACTGTCTGTGGGATTGTCCCAAAGGAGTCTGGATGTGGCCCTTGGGGACAGGCTTTGGGGTGAGGGTGGCACTGTCTGGTCCTGAAGGGCTCTTCCAACCCTGAGGATTCTATGATTTTGAGGTTTTTTCTCCAGCCCTTCTCTCATAGCTTGACAGATTATTGTGTAATTTACAATGTATTTTATGCTGTGATTTTTTTTTTCCCCTTTGTAATCATGAAAGTTGATTTAAAAGGGTAAAATTAAAATGCTCTTTGGCTATGAAGCACCCAAACAAAGACAAGGACAGAGAGGGGAATCAGATATCTGATAAATTCACCAGCCGTGTAATCCTCCCTGAGCTATTTTGGACCCTCTGTGAACAAGGATGTTTTGGCAGGAGGTTCTGCTGTAACAGGAGTTGTGCAGCATCTCTAAATATTTAATTCAGCCACAGATATTTCTTGTTCAGCGCCAGGCCTTTATCTCAGGATTCACTAGAAGATAATGCCCAGCCTTTGAAGCTGGTTCTTCTTTTGTGTGGCCTTGGATCACTCCTCTGGAAAATAAATATTTATTGCAAATTAGGGAATTAGGGACTGAGCTTGCTGCACAAATGACATTCGAAAAAAAAAGTGAGCAATGGCAGAAATTGCTGTATATAAATATGATTAAGAAATGGAATCTAAACCTTGAAACCTCTAAAAAGTCCCTCTCCCTCCTTTTTGTACATCCTTTACAGTACTGGAAAGACTCAGTGAGGTCTCCCCAAAATCTGGAGCATATGGGCCACCTCTCTGGGCTGCTTCATCTCCTATCCATTTCACATCCCAACATATTCCAACTTTCCTTCAAATCCAGTTTATCTCCCAAAGAAAATCAGGCTCTTACGAAATGGACAGGTCTCTCTGGAAGAGTCAATTCTTCCATTTGAGGATGAGGTGCCTGCTCGTTCAGAAAGCCGCAAAATGAACACCTAAACCTGTCTGCAGCTCCAATCTCTGCTCCTGGGACAGGGACAGCACCCAGGGAGCAGCTGGAGCTGGGCCAGGAGGGATTGAGGTTGGATTTTAGGGAAAGGTTCTTCCCCCAGAGGGTGCTGGGCACTGCCCTGGCTCCCCAGGGAATGGGCACGGCCCCGAGGCTGCCAGAGCTCCAGGGGCTGCCAGGGATGCCCAGGCTGGGATTGTTGGGGGTCTGGGCAGGGACAGGGGTGGGACTGGATGATCCTGTAGATCCCTCCCAGCTCAGGATATTCCATAATTCCATGATCCTGCAGGACATCCAAAAACCCACCCTTCATGTCACCAAGCCACTGCCGTTTGGGGTTTGAAATCTCTCTTAGCTATCAGCTTTTTGCCTCCTTCTTGCTGGTGTCCCTTTTCACTCCTACATTTTTACATGGAATTCTGTGTGGGATGAGGATGTGGAGATGCACACACAGTTAAAAAAACCATGAGGAATGTGTGTGTGTAAGTATGTAAACACACCTACAAAATAGAAAGACATTTGTGTTTTTGAAGAGCAATGTATCGCTGCAAGTTGAAAGTCTTGGAGTGGCTGCTCAAAGATTCTGTTCTAAAAATATTAATATTTGTCTCTATGCCATGGATTTACTATTTCTTAGTGTTCTATAATTGTGGATTGTCCTCTATAATTGTGCTGCCCCATTCTTGGAGGTGCCCAAGGCCAGCTTGGACACCGGGGCTTGGAGCAACCTGGGACAGTGGGAGGTGTCCCTGCCCATGGCAGGAGCTTCAATGAGATGGTCTTTAAGATCCTTTCCAACCCAAACCATTCCACGATTTGATGATTCATTCTAAAATCCAAATGGTCCCGTTCCAGGAAATGATCTCTACATTTTAGCACAGGCCATGTAACAGGTAATTTTTGGAATGTGCTCTGGGCTTTCCAGAACTAGGTCTCTGTTGCTGGTTTAACGAGCACGTTTTCCTTGAGTTCAAAATGCTTTGCTACACTCGGTCTTCTGAAAGAGAAATTAATGCTGTCATGGATCACTAACTATAACAAAGTTCTTCCGTGTGCTTTGGGACCAGTTTTGGCTTCCCTCCTCTCTCGCTGATTTTTTTTTAAATCCCTCTTTTAGCTCTGTAGTTAAGACAGTGTTTGAAAAGATGTGAAAACCACTGAGAGCTACAGCGTTCAGCTTTCCTTCATAATTAGATGGATTAACCAATGTTTCTCCTGGGATGGGGGAGGACTCCGTGTCTCCTGCTTTTTTAGCAATCTGGGGAAAGTCTGACCTTGGCTGAGGGACAGTAACTGAGGCAGTGAGTGAGGTCAGCTTCCATCTGGCTCTCTGCTCAGCTGCCCTGTTTGATGCCGAAAAGGAAACCTCAGGAATGGGAGTGAGGCAAATCCACCACCCAGGCAATCTGTGCAGGCTCAGACTTCCTGGTGGCCTCTGCTGCAATCCAAGGGGAGAATTCCATGGCTTTAGCCCTGGCCCTTGGATGTGCCCTCTGTGCCTGGGTGTTCCAGGCTTGTGGCTCGCTCCTGGTTTTGCAGGGAAGCTGGAAAAGGCTCTGGGATGTCAGACAGGACTATTTCAGAAGGCTCCACCAGGGCCCCCGGGCGTGTGGCCGGGAGTTCCCAGCCTCCCCTGAAGGATGCCACTCCAAGGAATGGATTTCTTGGTCCCACACTGGCAGCAGATCCTGGTTTAGCTGCCCTGGCATGTCATGGGCCCAGCCCCTGGGCAGGGCACCGTGCCCAGCAGGCTCTTTTTTGGGTTTTTTTTTTTTGACCACTTAAAATCTGGTGCTGCTCTGCCAGAAGGTTTGAGTGCTGGCGAAGCAGAGGCAGAGCCAACACCAGGGATGGGGGAACTGAGCTTTTCTATAAAATAAACCCTATAAATACACAGGGTGACTTCCAGGGAGCAGGAGAAGGGTTCGGTGGGGACACCAGCTGGGCTGGGCCAAGGCACGGAGAGCTGAATCCTCCTAAAGATCCTGTGGGAAGAACGGGGATGTTGCAGCACATGGGATACCCGAAATCCCTCTCACAATGGTGCAGATGAAGGGATTTCTCTGAGGGCACAAAGATATTTTGTCTCTCTGCGCTGTGTTTTAGAATGCAGGATCCTTGTGCAGGGCCTCCTTATTTGTGTGGCCACATTTCAGGGCAAACACTGTGTGTATTAATGGGGCTCTAGGAATAAATAACACTGGTTGAAATGCCAGAAGTGTTTTCCTGGAGCTGGAAGCCAATCAAATGTTTCAAGCAGGAAACTCTCTTTGCTGCCAGCACACCTTAGGCAAATATTCACATCTCCATTTCCCTCCTAGCTTGATGTTCTCGTTATACCCCTCCTAACCTGTTCCCCTCACTGTTTCCTTTGTTTTGTTCTCTGTGCTGCCTCACTCTGAGTTCAGCTGCTTCAGGTCTTCAGTTTGGGATTTTTTTTTTTTTTGCTCTTTAAAAAAGCAAATGGTTATCCTAGTTTAGGGTTGCTTCTATTTCTTTTTTTTTTTTTTCCCTCTTAATACCCTTATTAGGTGTAAGATGTTTCTCTTTGGATTTCTGCATCAGGTGACACTTCATCATCAGATTGCTTTATAGAATGGTACAACAAACCTGCCAACCTTTTACTGCTCATGTTCCTGAGACATTTGCTGATGGATGCTGGGGGAGCTCTCGCAGTGCTCCCCAGAGGGAATTTGTGCACTTTACATCTGGTTTAATAATTCCCATTACTTGGTATTCCAACCATGACCCTGCACTGTTCCCACTGCTGCCCAAGCATTACTCATTATTTTGTGCTTCTTGGGATTTTATCTGCTTTCATAAATTCCTATGCATGGCTCGCATTTTTCTTCTGTTTTTAAAGTTTGCAGTAATTTATCTTTAATCTACAGAGCTGTTCAAATAGTATCCTATTTGGCTGAGGGGATTTTTTTTTCTCCTTGTGGAAGGATGTGGTGGGTAATTCAGTGAACATGATTTGTCTCATCATTTAAAACTCCAGTCGTACGTGCATCAAACTGGCAGCCACAGAATTATGCATCCTGCTGCTCTGAAGTGGAAAAATTGTTTTCCAGAGGTGATTGTGGCTCTCGTGGCATCATCTCCGTGCTGGTTGATGAAGGTGTTTCAAACATTCTGCTGGAAATAATTGAGTTTATTTTGTCCCATCCAGATGCAGAAGTCACGGCTACAAAGAGCCCCTGACAGGATATTCCATGTGCCCTGGTCATTCTTTTTCCCAGCTTTCAGCGGCTCAGAGTCTTCAGGAATGTTTTGGTAAATCTCAGCTCACTGTGAAGATCAGCTTTTGCTTTCCCAGGTGTAGCACACCCTGCCACTGCTGGAATTCAGCACTTGGAATTTCGACTCTGACTTGCCAAGCACAGCTACAACCTCCTTGATATTCCAGATCCCCATGAATAGCACACACTAAGAGAAGAAGGAAGCCTAAAGGAAGGATTTGACTCTGGCTGCTTCCAGCATACAGGAGCAATCTGGAAAAAAAATTGCCTGACATTGGTTTTTGGATGTCATCTTTGCCTCGTATGGGTTGCAGCAAACGGAGCCAAATCCAGAGTTCAGCCATTCCCTCAATTTGCTTTTCAAATTAATGTGCTACCGAATGAACTCCTTCCCAGATCCAGATGTTTGAAGATGTGATTAGTGACTCTGTTGGAAGATGGGAAATTATTAAATGTGTCATTTTTTTTCCTGACAATCCATTCTCTGAACCTCATCCACATGCTATTAATGAATGTCCCTCCAAGGATTTTTTTTGGGATTGCATTCCCTTCAAACACAGGATGGTTATTACTAACATATTTCAGAGGAATGCAGAGCTGCTGCATAGTTCTTGTTTTAACAGCAGAGCCTATGAAGTTCAGATTTTCCTCTCTCATTCACTTGCTCTTTTGGTTTTCTTTTCCTTCAAGAGATCACAATCCAAAATCAAGTCCAAATACTCAAAATAGCCTGGATCCCCTCACTACAAAGATAAAACTGGCCAGATAAGTTGGTTTGGGTGGTTTTTGGGTTTTTTTTCAGAAGAAAAGTATATTGAGTATCCATCTTATTTACACAATTAATGGTTTCCTTAAGTGAGAGCCAAGAACTTTTGAAAATCTGTCTCCAGTCAAGATTGGGAAAGGATTTTTTCTGCTTTCCAGCACGGTGCTTGTTTTCTGCAAAACTTCTGACTGTACTCAGTGTATTTCATAGAAACCCAGAATGGTTTGGGTTGGAAGGGACCTTAAACATCATCCAGTGCCAGCCCTGCCATGGCCAGGGACACCTCCCACTGTGCCAGGCTGCTCCCAGCTCCAATGTCCAACCTGGCCTTGGGCACTGCCAGGGATCCAGGGGCAGCCACAGCAAATCTGGGAATTCCATCCCAGCCCCTCCCCACCCTCCCAGGGAACAATTCCTTCCCAATATCCCATCTAAACCTATAATTTTTTCAGTTTGCAGCCATTCCCTGTGTCCTGTCCCTCCATGCCTTGGGAATTGTCTCTCTCCAGCTTTCCTGGGGCTCCTCCAGGCCCTGCAAGGCCACCCTGAGCTCAGCCCAAAGCTTCTCCTCTGCAGGCTGAGCAATGCCAGCTGTGCCAGCCTTTCCTCCCAGCAGAGCTGCTCCATCCCTCTGCTCATCCTGGTGCCTCCTCTGGGCTCTCTGCAGCAGCTCCAGGTCCCTCCTGTGCCTCCAGCCCGGGTACTTACACAGGTGGTGAGCATATCTCAGGTGGAAAACATCACAGCCATGGACGTGGTGGTAGAGGGTTTTTTCTATCAGATCCTGGGGTTCATATCCAGTTAATTCTGTGACCCTGGAAGAGGAAGAATCTGTAATAAACAAAATCTCTTGGAATATTCCGTTTCATCAACCCAACATTTGATTGTGCCAACAGATCAGGTGCCTGAAAGCTGCAGGTTGAAATGTTAGTTTTGGAAACAGAAACCTCAGCTTTACAAGAAAATAAACCCTTTCAAGCCAGCCAAAGCAAGGGGCAGCTTTTCCCTGCTACACCCAGGCAGGAAAAAGAGCTCTTTTAGCGATTTCCACCTTGGGCTTTTGCCACTGCCATGCAGGACCCTTTGCACAAAGTTCCACTCGAGGAGCTGCTCGTGAAACAATAAAACCTCTCTTGTGGGCTGCTGACACATTTTCATTTGCTTCTGCAAAAGCTGCAAGTGTGGAAGGTGTGTTGGGCCACAGGAGCTGGGATCGTGGCCTGTGAATAAATCCAGGCTGGTGCCTAACAGGAGAAAAAAAGCAGGAGCTTATTCCAGCTGAGAATGTGGAAAGACAAGGAGGTGTGAAGACCACAGGGTGAGGAGAGGAAAGCTGAGGCAAGACTTCAAAAAAAAACCAAAAAACCAAAAATCTCCAGAAGTAGAATGAAACTAATTCAAAACAGCAGCATCTCTGCAGATGTTGACGAACCAGATACAGAGGTCAGGCTTACACTGGGTTAGACCTGAAGAGTCAAACTTTTGTTTCAAGTGGACATTTTTAAATTTAATTGAGGAAAAAAAAATAGTCCTTAAAGTACAGTGTGCCGCTCAGCCAAACTGTGGCTGGTTTACCCAGCGTTGTTGAGGGGGTTTTGTGATGTCCTGGGTTTTCTTTGCCTAAAAAAGGCAGAAGAGGAAGGAATGTCTGCATTAAAAAGTGACACAGTCCCTCAGCAGGTGAGTGACAGTAAAATTGTCCCTGCTGAGGATCTCCTGCTGCAGCAGCAGCTGCATCTGCACATTTTAATTCCAGGAGTTTTACCTGGGACTAGCTCTGGCCTAGGCCTGTGGACTGAAATATTTATTAAAGTTGGAGTGTCGCAGGGGTGGTGTTGGAGGTTGTCCTCCAGTTGAGATCAAAGGAATCCAGTTTAAATACCCCAAGCATTTTCATGCCATGAACTGAGAGAGGATGGGCAGGACAGGGATTTCAAAAGGATGTTCCTGGTGTGAACTTTAGCACTGGTGAGGATGCACAGCAGCAGAGAATAACCCAGGAATGTCCACAGAAATGGACAGGGGGTTTCAAGCAACACCTGTCGTCGTGGGACTGCAGATAATGTACATTTTGATTAGTTTTTTTTAAATTTTGTGACTATTATGCATCATCTGTACTCATACCCTGCCTCTAACCAGCCCTGTGGACCCCACAGAGTCTGGGGAGGTTCTGCTTGAGAGGGTTGGGGGTTTGGATTCTTCTGAAGGACAACAACATCAAAATGCCTTTGAGTATAGGCTTGTGTTTCTCCTCTGCCGTGTGTGCTCATCCCAAATCCTCACTGAGGCCTGTCAGGATCACAGAATACTGGTGGGAAATCCTGCTGCTCAGGCTTCAATTCCCCTTCTGACTTCAGTGCACTTCAAACCAGGGTGGCAGCTCCATCCTGCCCCTTTGGTGAGTACAGACACAGCTCATCCAAACCCAACCAGAGCACCACAAACCCAAGCCAGGGGCTCATTTTCCCAAAGGTCACACCTCACTTTAAAGCTGGTGACAAAAAAACCCCAAAATTAACAGTTCCTAGGACACCTAAATTCTTGACTCTGGAAATAAACTCAGCTGTTTTACTTCCTTAACATAAAATCAATCCCTCAACCAGCCTGGGTTGTCCGGGCTGTGCTTGGCAGGTGACAGGACAGCCAGAAGGAAGCAGAGCTCTCCCAGTGACCACTTCTGGCCTCTTGAGTTCTTTAAAGTCTCTGTAAACCCCCTGGCAATGAATGCACCATGAAATCAGAGCGAGCAGCTCGCTTTGGAGGGAGGTGATTGTCTCCTCCTTCCAGTGACCTCAGGGGACGAACTCCTGTGTGGTTTCTGTTGTGTCAGCTGTGTGGAAAGGGATTTGGAGCTCTCCTTCCCATGGATTTTGTGCTGTCTGCTGTGACTGTTCCATCTCAAGACCCATCCCCTTGTCTGGATACCAGAACCACGCCTGGAACCCATTTTTCCCAGCTCCTCCTATGCCCCTGTTTTGAGCAAATACAGTTTGGTTTGCTCAGCTGGGAGAGCAAAAAGCTTTGGTGAAGCTGAATTCCCGTGCCTGTCCCGTGTGTGGATGACACCCATCTGCTCCTCGGTAAACACAGCTCTGCAACAGCTCTGGGTCCATCCCTGCTCCTGTCAACACCTCTGCTTGTTCTGTGGCCT
The DNA here is from genome assembly GCA_013390045.1 of Picathartes gymnocephalus. Lineage (NCBI taxonomy): Eukaryota > Metazoa > Chordata > Aves > Passeriformes > Picathartidae > Picathartes > Picathartes gymnocephalus. Next base: position 61,940 of record WEKY01004973.1, read on the forward strand.
TTGAAGACACTTCTGTCTCCAGGCAGTTCCTCCCAGGCACATCATTTCCTTTTCCCCACATGCAAGGACGTGTTGCTCAAACCCTACTGCTCCTTTGTAGCTGCTGCACCAAGTGAAGCGTGCCAAAAAAATGGGGAAGGGTTCCAGAAACAACGAGTTCTTTGTGTCCCAGCAGCTGGTGGAGGCCCTTGTCTCCTGGGCTGAGCATGGAGAAAAGCCCCTTCATGCCTGCTTGACCTCGGCTCTCTTTTGTCACATCTTCACGACGTGAATCTATCCCCTACGAATCCAGCCTGCCAGGGAAACGGGGAATGTGGGACACAAAGGAAAGGATTTTTGAGGAATTATCATCTTGTCAATACTTTGTGTAGTTGGGATTTTCCCTTCAAGGTCTCCTGGAGTGCTCTGGACAAAGTATTTTATCCTACAAGGTACCTGCTCCAAAATCAGAGAAATTAATTTCAGTTCTGGTTCTGTGCTCATCTGAGCTCCATCAGCTGAGAGTGGAGGCAGGGCTCTCCTTCCTCAGCTGTTTTTCCCAAAATTTTGTTTAAGAAGGTCCTGTTTTCTTGTGTAGCATCCAATGGAATTAATTTCTATTCTAACCACCCCATAACTGGTGTTGGTTTCATGGTTAAGGCACTACATTAAAATACAGAGCCCTCTTTCCTTACTGCTTTGTCAAAAGCTTTCTGGATGAACCCAACAAGTTGTTTGATCTCAGTATTCCACTTTTAGGTTTGTTTTCTTGGGATTTTTTGGTACATCCTCATTCCTTTTGCTGGCTTTGAATGTTAAAATTTCGATCCTTTCAGATCAAAATGCATCACTGCTCCTATGACCAATCCTGACAGCAAGAAGCTTTTAGCTGACCCTAAGAACGCAGGTAACTCCAGGAGAAATTGGACAGACTCTTATTTCTTGGCATTCCAGACAAAGTCTAGTCTATGCAGCTGCCTGGAAAGTTTTGAAGGCTCCCATCCATGGCCTCTGAGTTCCAGATCTATTTTGGACCGCTGGATTTTCTCAGGGATGTTCACACTGCAGTTCGTGTGAACCCTCCTTGCTGGAGATGAAAGAGCTGCTCACCTGGAATCGAGGAATATCAGTTTTAAATCCAAACTGGCTCTGAACATGAACATGTTGCTGTGGAGCTTGATCTCGGTGATTGCACTGGGAGGCAAAGATTGACCCACGGCCACCAGCCCCACGATTTGGTAGCAGGAATCATACAGGGACATATCCAGCATGTACTGACGGATCTTCAAGTAGCCACTGCAGTGGATCACCTGGAAAAAAGGGGAAAAAACCCCACTCAGGATCTGATGGAAAAGCCCCAAATCTGCTGCCCACCCAGTCTCAATGAGTTTATAAAGACACACCCCCTAGAACATTGAGGTTTGGGTAGTCTGTTTGACGCTTTTTAGCTTTTATATATTTTTCTTATATTTGTAATCCTGCAGTTCTTTAGTGTTTAACTCTAAACTCCGTACACAGTGTCAGCTGCTTTTCTCCCATTTTGCTCAGACACAACAATTCCTCTCCAGGCCTGGGAATCGAGGACACCTCACTGTCTCAGGCCCTGAAAAGTATCAACAAAGTGAGTTGGGGGGTAGCAAACTTAGGGTAAATGACTTCATTACCTCAAGCTGTAATTGGAAGATTAACCCCCAATATGTAAATATGAAATATGAAAACCTGTGATCCGTTGTCCATTTTTGGGTGTAGCCCCTGGGGGGCTTCATCTGCCCTAAATGTACCTGAAGGCCCTTCAATAAATATAATAGCTTTTTATTCCCTTCATTTTGTCTGGCCTCTGTTTTTATGTAGCCCCAAAAGGCATTATGTTGATTGCAGTTAATTTGTAAATATAGATTAAAAGTCAGTAAGTGCAGTTGTGTGTTTGCTGACAGCATGATTAAGCAATATTAAGGCACATTCTCTCTGGGAACTGTTTAATTGCTTTCTCATTAATACTTTAAGCTCCTTGATACAGATTTCTTCTAGATACAGCCAGAATTCCTGTTCATTGATTAAAAAAATCTGCTTTTAAAAAAATGTCCATCTCTTTCCCACACACGCTCAAAGATGAATAAAAACGAATTATTATTCTGATGCAAATAAAGGCACCTTAAAAAGGCACTTTAAAAACCCAGTGGGTATTGATGTATCACAATGCAATACAAATTAACTGATGCTCATGCAAATGAACAAAAATTGAATTTTAAGTTCTCTGCTGAAGTTCAGAGGGGGTTTTTTAACACGTGACCAAGCCCAGGATCCTGAGCTCAGGTTTCGGGATCCCTGTGTACAATTGCTGCTCACAGAGGTGATAATGACAGTGTTAGACTGTAAAAATTCAGTGTCAGCTACAGGGGAGGGGGAAATGTAACCTGGGGACTATTCCAGGCCAGAAGATTTATTTAGTGTGGTGCTGGTGTTCAGAAATCAGCAGTGCCCCTGGCAATTTTCTGGTCCAAGCAGCAGGAATGTCACATCCTTTCGTTTAATTTCTCTCTTTGTTTGGCTTTTAACTGTGCCCTGTGGAAAGGAATGAAATTTCAGTGTATTTAGTGCTCTAAACAACCTACCAAACACCACCTGGAAATGGGCTGCTCCTGTTTAACCTTCCTCCTCTCCAGTCATCCAGTGATTTCAGTGTTTTGCAAAAGCACAGTACAAAGATCTCTCAGCTGATCTCAATCCCCAGATCTCTTGGTCCATGAGTTTTTTTCCATGCTCTAGCTAATGAGGTGATTTTTTAAAAATTGACTCCAGTCAAAGGGAATAAATTTAGGATTCTTCTCCAGACGAGAGAATCCTTTCATTTTCACTGTGCAAACGTTTAATAGTGAGCCAAAGGAAGTGATGCCTCTGATTAACAGTGATAACTGGGAATTAAAAAACCTTAAAAAAAAACCCCCAAAGGCAGGCAGAGATCCCACGATTGCAAGCTCAACTCTTTCACCTGATTTCAGATTCAGCTTTGGGACAGAACCATTTTTGCTGGACAGCAGCTGAGCAAACAGGGCTCAGTGTAATGAAGAATTATTATCAGTGCTATGCAGAATTATCAGTGCAGCCAGGTGGGGAGGAGGGCAAACAGGCACATCCAGGTCTGCACCTCGAGCTCGTTCCTGCAGACAGCTCTGCTCCTCCTCCAGCCTTTGCTTTTTGGGTTTTGAGCAACTCGAAATGAATCCTCACCAGAATGACTGGGAATGACCCTCCCTGACAGAGGCAGAGTTAACCTGGGCAGCTCAAAGAGCAGCCAATGCAAAGCTGAAAATAAAAGCTGCCTGTGAAGGTGAAAATGAAAACTGCCTGTGAAGGTGAAAATAAAAGCTGCCTGCACATCTGAAAATAAAAAAAAACCTGCCTGTAAAGGTGAAAGTAAAAACTACCTGCAAAACTGAAAATAAAAAGTACCTGCACGTCTGAAAATAAAAAAAAAAACCCTACCTGTAAAGGTGAAAATAAAAACTCCCTATAAAGATGAAAATAAAAGCGACTGCAAATCTGAAAATAAAACTACTGCAAATCTGAAAATAAAAGCTCCTGCAAAACTGAAAATAAAAACTACTGCAAATCTGAAAATAAAAGCTCCTGCAAAACTGAAAATAAAAACTACTGCAAAACTGAAAATAAAAACTACTGCAAATCTGAAAATAAAAGCTCTTGCAAAACTGAAAATAAAAACTACTGCAAATCTGAAAATAAAAGCTACTGCAAATCTGAAAATAAAAGCTCTTGCAAAACTGAAAATAAAAACTACTGCAAATCTGAAAATAAAAGCTACTGCAAATCTGAAAATAAAAGCTACTGCAAAACTGAAAAGAATAACTGCCTGCACATCTGAAAATAAAAACTACTGCAAATTTGAAAATAAGAACTACTGCAAAGCTGAAAGTAAAAACTACTGCAAATCTGAAAATAAAAACTGCCTGTAAAGCTGAAAATAAAAACTACTGCAAACCTGAAAATAAAAACTCTCTGTAAAGATGAAAATAAAAGGTACAGCAAACCTGAAAATAAGAACTACCTGCAAATCTGAAAATAAAAGCTACTGCAAAGCTGAAAATAAAAACTGCCTGTAGAGATGAAAAAAAAAACGACCCAAATGACAGCTGTTATTCTATGACTACAGCTTTTGCTGTGGCTTCTGATTTCAGGTCATAAATAAAAAAATCATACAAACTGTAATATTTCTACCCAGACTCGGTGGTTTAGTACAATTCCACACCGAGGCGATGACAATGGCTGGGTTTTTTTAATGTTGAGGCCAAGGAAGTGCCTTGTGCAACGGGGTGGGATGTGCAGAATTCCCAAATTCCTGTGCCTGGGTTCCTGCCTCACCTGCCCCAGCTCCGTGGGGGAATAGGAGGGATTTGTGTCCTCTCCTGGCAGCTCCAGGGCTGGGCTCCAGAAAATTCCCAGCCTGGCAGAACAGGGAGCAAGGCGAGGGAATGTGGCACAAAGCTTAAATTTGAATTGCTGAGAGGATCTGCAACCAGCGGTGGCGTTTCGGGGATCTTTTCTGCTTCTTTTCGCCACAAACTTTGCTCTCAGCTCCACATAATGTGAAAAAAAAAAAACCCAAACCACCCCGAAACGAACACCTAAATAAATAAACTTGTCAATTGTCAGATATGTCAGGGGTGGAGAAGCAATTTCGATGCATTACCTTGTAGCCGCTGCAGGTCAGCCCTGCATTCCTCTTGGCCAGGACACACTTCATCCTCAGGAAGAAGGATCTCTCAATCTCGTATTCTGAAAGCACAGAGCACATTCCCGATTTATCCCTGACGATTCCAAACCCATCCGTAATACTGCCTCTCCCAGAAGTGCTGATGTTTCAGCTTTAGGCAGAGGCAGAAATCACCTTTTCTCCTTTCCCACTCCATCCCTTCCCTCAGGATTTATGTGATTTATTTCACCCTCCTGTTAAGATTCCCTGCGAAATTTGGACAACTCAGCACAATTAAGTCTCCAGATTTCTGCTTTTACCACCCTTCATGAGGAAATTCCCTGAATTCTGAACAGTCCCTATTGGAAAAGGAAGGAAAAACGTCCTTTGGAGTGTAGGGAAATGAAGGGAATCTCTGAAATAACAACAGAGTGGGAAAGAAGGAAATTCAGTGGCTTTGTAAGAATTTGAGTGCACGTGGCTGGTCATGCCCAGACCTTCTGGGCTCCACATGCAGCGTCTTTGCTTCCAAAACTATCTTGGGAGGATGTTTTTAAACAAATATCCTCATGGATAACCTCCAAAACAATTTAAAGTTCATGGGGTTGATTGCTCAGGGACACACAGAGTTTCTGCCAGGAATACGAGGCAGGAATATTCTGATAAAAAATATAGTGTTAATTACTCTCAGTAACAGTTCAGACACCATGAATAATTCTGACTTTTTTTTATTGAAGGCTGTAGTTTGGCAGAACTATTTTAGGACAAGAAAGAGAGCCCATTTCATGCAACTCCAAGCAGGAAAATCAGGGAAGCAGAAGGGTTCTCTGCTTTGTCGTAACTCCCCATAGGATTTTAACCAAAATCCACTGTCATCAGTTGGGATCTTTCTTTAATTTGATTTAACTGCTGAGTTTTACTCCTGATTTTTGTGCCTCCATCACCCCCTTCACCCTTCCTGGCCACACACCTGCGGTGGTTTGAGCCTCACAGCACTGCCTGAAACCAACATGGTCCCTACATAAAATTTTGCTCTGGAGTTACAACCATAAAAAAAAAAAAGGGATTTAGCAAGGAGGGAAAAGAAATGCTTCCTGAGCATTTGAATTTCCCATTTATCTCCCTAATTAAAATTAGATCTCTATGGGGAAAAGGAGCTGACACATCCACTGTAGAGTTTTAAATACAAATTTATTCATTGGATGGGGGGAAGCCACCCAGCACAGATTTTCTGGTGCTGGAGCCTCATCCCATGAGTCAGGAATGGCTCTGGAAGCTGGGAATATCCATGGAATTCATGGATTCAACAGGAATGATCAAACACCAGCACAGCAGGGACACATCTGGTCACACTCCTGTGCTCTGGGATGGCCCTGCTGGAGCAGAGAGTGGCACCAAACCCCTCCCATAATGACCTGGATGTGCAAGACTGGGAATTAATGTCCATAATTAATTAATATTCATATTAACTTTGCCAGTGGGACACCCCCAGGACCCTCGAAATTAGAAGAAATGGGCAGAAAAGCAAAAAAGAACTAAATTACATTTGCAATTGCAAAGCTGATTGGACGGGAAATAGAGACCTGGAATCCTGCTGGATGCTGCCACACCCATCAGTATAAAGCAAAATTCAAGATATCACACCCAGGCTGTAGCTGATGCAATAAAGATTCTCCACTCTGCTAAGGATGATGTAGAAAATGGAGTACTTGGAGGTTTAGCAAACAAAGAGGGAAACACTGAATAATCAAACAGGAGAAATCACAGTTAAGTTTGGAAAAAAATATTGAAAATAGCAACATGCAGCATCAAGACTTAATAATTAAATTATTGCTATCACTGGGGTTCTTTCAAGCACATGTGTGAGCCCAGAGAGAATTTGGGCTGTCAAGAAGGTAAAAGAGGTTTGAAACAGAAAGAAAGCCAATGAAGTGCTGCCAGTCCTTAAAGGTCAAGAGATCTCTGGGTTAAGCACACAGATATGAAAGTCAAGAGAGAAAATAATGAATAATAAAGTGTTATGACTCAACCACAGTATAAGAAACACTGCAGGAAAATAACCTTCTTAATTATTAGAGAATATTCATCTAATAAGTGATCCTTGGCCAATGTATTTAATTAATCAGAAATGTTAATTATCTAAATGCGTCACTGGAAGTGATGTCAACACCTTTCCTCTGAGTGTTAAAAGATGTTGAAAATTCTGTGTATAAACTATTCTATTCCTCACAGAGAAAAGGTGAAACCAACAGGTTGCAGACATCAGCTGATAAAGGATAAGAACCAAAATAATCCTGGAGAGAGCAGAAAGCCTTTACAGAGATATCCCAGCTGGACCTGGGTGATTCTTGTAGGTCACTTCTATTCTATTCTATTCTATTCTATTCTATTCTATTCTATTCTATTCTATTCCATTCCATTCTATTCTATTCTATTCTATTCTATTCTATTCTATTCTATTCTATTCTATTCTATTCCATTCCATTCCATTCCATTCCATTCCATTCTATTCTATTCTATTCTATTCTATTCTATTCTATTCTATTCCATTCCATTCCATTCTATTCCATTCTATTCTATTCTATTCCATTCCATTCCATTCCATTCCATTCCATTCCATTCCATTCTAATCTATTCTATTCTATTCTATTCTATTCCATTCCATTCCATTCCATTCTATTCTGAATTGTGGATTTCCCATCCCTGGCAGTGCCCAAGGCCAGGTTGGACACTGGGGCTGGGAGCAGCCTGGCACAGTGGGAGGTGTCCCTGCCCATGGCAGGGGGTGGCACTGGATGAGTTTTAAGGTCCCTTCCACCCCAAACCATTCTGTGATTTTGTGATTCTATGAAATCAGAGCCCATATCCCTGTCCAGGATGTCCATTTCAAATGCAGCGCTGTTTATTTTTTACCCAAATCCATGTTTCCCTTCTCAGGCTCAGAGAAGTTTTTCTGTTCTAATAATTATTTCTGTTTTAATAATTATTTCCCTACTGCCTGCTCAGCTTATAGAGCTCCCTCCCTGAATTGATGCAGCTCAGTAGATCCAGTAAAAGCTATAAATGAGGCAGAAATTCAGTAGCTTCATTCAAATCCCAGCCCAGATTTGTCCAAAAAATCTCCCAGATCTGAAAGTGACCTGGGAATGAGAACACAGAAAATCCTTGCTGGGGTGGACATACAGAAGTTTTATTTCTTTCCCAGAGCACCATTTCTACGAAGTGTCTCCTCTCCATGAATCCCTTTCCTTTTATTAGTTTCACTAGACAAGAAAAATCCAGCCTTTTTCTGTTTCACAGATTTGTATTTTCGTACTCTCCTAAACAGAATAAATGAAAAGGAAGAAAATGAGTCTTGCTATTTTGGATAAAGAATTTGTGCACGACTGCCAAGCAGGATTCTCTGAGCATTCCTGTGAAATTCTGGTTCAGTTTATGGAAGCCAGGATCGTCCATCCCTAGGGGAGCAACTCTGAAATCCATCTTTGCTTTCCAACCCATCTTCGATCTCTTTTGACAGAAAACAGTCACAGAACGCTGTGCTTGCTCAGTGGACTGAGAAAAAAAAGACCACCGTGAATTTATTTTCCCCACAGCTTCACCTCTCACGCCTTTGTTTTCTCTGAGGTAAAAGCTGCTCTTTTATCTCCCATTTCCGGATTTTGACACTAGCTAAATATGGCATTGCTTTGTTGCAGAACCACTTTGCAAATGAATATCCCTCAAACTGCCCAGTGCTTCCTTAGGAACGGGGTATCTCATCTGTCACTACAAAAAAAAAACTGTGGAGAGAAGGATTACAACTGGGAGCTCTTGACACAGCCAGTGAATTTTGGCTGCTCCACACAACAAGCTTGGGTGCAAAACCAAATTCCAGCTCTGGTGCAGGGGGTGGAAAGTGGCAAAGGGCATTTTTAGAGCAGCACTAGAGCACTAGTGGCCACCTGATGCCACCTCCCCTCCCGTCCACCCCGAGCCTGCCTCGAGCTCCTGCTCCCCTCTGGACGTAAGGCCAGGTGGGATAAGCTGTCCCCGTGTCCCTGCTGGGCTGTTCTACCCTGGAAACTCAGACAACAAAAATCCATGTCTGGATAACGCTTCACTGCCCATCCCCCAGACACTCTGCACAGGTTTTTTTTTATCCCTTTTGGTTGGTTATTTTTGTTGTATCTGCTCTGTTCTACGAAGCCACACGTGCTCTGCTGTTCCTCTGGTGGGATCTGCAGAGCAGCTGGGTCCCACACAGCCCAGGGCTCCCTCAGAGAGCTCAGGAGGATCTTGGCTTGTCTCTGCTGAGCAAAAGTTATGGATTTGTGAGAGACAGAATCCCAGAATCGCAGAATTTTTGGGTTGGGAGGGACCTTAAAGCCCATCCAGTGCCACCCCTGCCATGGGCAGGGACACCTCCCACTGTCCCAGGCTGCTCCAAGCCCCAGTGTCCAACCTGGCCTTGGGCACTGCCAGGGATCCAGGGGCAGCCACAGCTTTGTGGGGAACCCTGTGCCAGGGCCTGCTTTTCATTTCTGTTTGGAAAAAAAGAGGGATAAACAGCCACATTTCCTAAAAGGGGAGTCAGCCCCATCCTCCTTCCTGTGATTCC
>WEKY01004975.1:315-18153 GCA_013390045.1 Picathartes gymnocephalus
AAATACAAGGTTTCCCCTCAGACCTATTAACAACTCCCACATTGCCCCTTGACTTTCCATCTCAGCATGGGTCTTAATCTGACCTAAGATACCGTATCTTGCCAGTGTAGATATGTGGATAATAAGCTGTAACAACCTAGATATTTTAAGAGTTATGTATTGCTTCTGAACAGATGTGACAAGATAATATTTAATCACTGTAGCATTCTTGACATCCACTGGGCTAAATGTCTAAAATCCACCAATTGTATCAGAAATGCATGATTGCAGAAGGAAAAGGGGAGAAGAAGATTATTTGCCTTTATCTTTGACTGCTGTGGAAACAGACACGCAGCTGTTCTTTTTCATTATTGTGTAGCAGACTGAGCATAGTATTCATTGTTGAGTAAAATAATTGCAGGAGAAAAGGAGAGATGAAGAGAGAAGAAAGACTTGTTTAATTAAGAGAATTTGTTTGGAACTGAGAAATCTGTAATCCTTGCATCCATGCCTATTGTTCATTTGCACTATATTTGCTTCCCCATAGCTGAGAATAATCTTACAGGCGTTTTTTTTTTTTCATCAGAGAAAACTGGAATTTTTATTAATTTTGCATTTATGGTGTGTATTCTTCTGTGCCCCCACTCAGATGGCATTGGTATGTTACTTGACTACTAAGAAGCAATGTCTGGAAAAGAAGGAAAGGAGGGGGGCAGGGCAGGGAATTGACTTTTTCAGTCCCTGACCACGCAACCACATCTGGAATTGTGGGATGTCTACAATAAATCCCATCTTCTTATCCTGCATATGAAATATAACTCAACTAATGACCATATGGAGCAGACTAAAGCAAGCAGTCTAATTTACTAAAGACGGGGGAAAAAAAAAAGGGAATTTCTTGCTTAATTAACAAGGGCAGAAATACAGCAACAGACAGTATAACAGGAGGACCATATTTAAGGCACCTCCAATCAAATGTTTTAATGGCATATAAGACCCAAGGGAGCTCTAAAAATGCCTGGCACTGCTAACATACTTGTAACATGGTTTTGCTTTTAAAAGCATTTTGGGTAACAGTTTTGAAAACAATCAGTTATTGGGAATATCTTGATCTTTCTGTCTGTCCAGCTTGCAATGCCTACAAAGGAAATGATGTTTATGACTCTGTACAGTAATTACATAATTATGGCAAGGCAGGGCAAGATACACTCTCAAAAAATGAAGGCACCCTGGCCTTGATTGGAGGAGGATACAGCATGAGCCAAAGGACAAGGCAAATCCAGTGTCTGTTTGTTCCCCAGTGATACTCAGGAAACATTATCTCACCTGGGACAGGCATCTTTCATCATCTTAGCAGCTGTAAAAGCAACTTTCAGACATCATCCTTGGCCTGCGTGGGCAGTGCTCCATCATGTACTGCCCGTCCTTGCTTTTGATTCCCTATCCAACCCAGGAAATTCCTTTGATTACTACTGCAGCCCTCAGAAGCCTTTTGTTTTCTCATATATTCAAATTAGTCCTGGGGATGACTACTGCATGAAAGGCTGTGGAGTGTGTTTTTCCTGTTAAAGCAGTAGTTTTCAACTGATTCTTTTTCCACGGCTGCTGTGAACCTTGTGAAGTATGCTGTACAAACACACAGAAAAAGGCATTTCTTTCCCAGGGAAAACTTTCTGTCTTAGACTCACAGCAGGAAAAAAGTGAATTCTATAAACCTAGAGAGACAGTGAATCTAATTTAAAGAATTTAAGAAATTTTAAATTTGAAGGGCTCTTTTTCTGCTTTTTTTCTTTATCAAGATGATGTAACAATTGGAAACTAGTGAAAGCTGAAACATTTCAGATTTTTTATTTTGTTTTTACCTATGACCCTTGAATCTTTCAAAATGCAGGGTATGACACACGGTATTTCTTTGTGTTCCTGACAGCCTACCTTCAGCCTCACTGCCATCCCAGCTTTGAAACCATTTTCTGTGTTGTCACATATATGACACTGGATGGCTTGGATTATGTACAGCAAAAAGTAATTAAGGACACATATTGCACGGGAGAGGTAGAGTCACCGAGGAAAAGAAGATTTGCCAACCCTGAAATGAGGATTAAGGAAGAAGGAGGTTTGCAGAGACTTGAATACATTAATTTTCCTAACAGCTTATATAGCAATTCAGTGACTTCTATTGTGTAGAGTGCAGTTAGCACCTTCCCTGACCTGAAATCAAGAAGAAAGGGTGTACCTGTGTGGAGTCAGGTGAAGGAATATGTTATTGCAGAATCAAAGAACAAATATCCTAGTCTTGAAAAGAAAAGCTGATAGATTGTAGCCAAGGATTAAAGTGGCTATGTCCCCAAGGAAAGAAAAACTATTCCATCTCATCCTTTGGGACCATAGTTAAGTGACAATTAAATGGTCAATGAGATTATTTTCCCAAATCACATTGTTGCGCAGTGCTTGTTGGACTTCTCTTGCCTCGGACTCATGATGAACTAGATCCAGAAATAAGATAGAAATGTCACTCCAGTGTTATCTCTGAGCTGTTCAGTCTCAACCCTTAAACCAGCCTCAGTGGCTGCACAAAGAACAAAAACATTCTGTGTGAACAGAAGAAAAATATGATTTAGGAGCTGTGCTGGAATAGGGAGGTATGTTCTCTGTTATCCTCCATTGTATGTGTCTGTTCATCAATTTGCATATTTTATACATCCTTTGAACTTCTCTGTTTGTGTTATGCTATAGACTTTGCCACTAGGATAACGAAATACATGCAAAGGCACAGAGGGAAAAGTCACACCACTACAATGAGATGATTTTAATTATTTTTATCATTAATTATTTAAATCTCTGTTGCTTTACTTACAGTTATATTAGACCTATGAACAAACAAACAAAAGCAGAGATGATGTGCTGATCAGAAGATTAAGTGTAGCAGTACAAATATTTACGCCAGCCCAGAAGCTACTGAGCAGATGATATATTACTGAGCAGCAAATACACAGAACAAGGCACAAACCACCATAAAATTTTGATATCTGCAATGGGGAACACTGTATTTCCCTCTGAGGTCACAGACACATAGTTCTGATCAAATAAATACATAATCTATCACTGCTGCAGCAGAAAAAGCACTCCAAAAGACAACTGAGCGGTGGTAGAACTTCAGGAACTCGAAACACTGAAGTGGTTCACTGGAATCAACTTCATTTAGTTTTAATACTTTGCAGCTTTGTTTCTCCAGACAGGCAGAGGTCTGCTTCCAGCTCTGGCAGGAGGCTCTGGTCACTCTTGGAGGGCTAATTCTTTCCAAAGCCTTTCTTGTGCTACCTTCCCAAGATCTGCCCAGCCCTTTCCCCAGCTGTTTTGAGCAGTGGGGAACAGCTGTCCCAGTGCAGTAGGTACAGAATTTCCTACCAGTCACATAGAACAGTCCAGAGTGGTTGTTCACATGTTAAATATAAGCAATTTTGTGTTGCATTGCTCAAGTGTCTCAATCACAGGCTAGGTGTGTTTTCTACATGCTGAAAATCTGTGCCTTGATTTCATAGGAACCTGCATGATATAACACTGTTCTTCCTGGATAGGTTGAATTTATTTGTAGAGCCTAAGGAATGAAAAAGAAAAAAGTGCAGCCAGACTGAAGTTCAACAAACTTGCATTTTGTCCTGTCAACTGTGCATGCGTAAGTGATTTTCTTGTGAATAAAGATTAAGGCTTGTTTAAATTCAGTGATTATTTTGAGGGCTGACCTTTCTTTTAACACACAGTTTGCTGGGAAAGTGAGAGCAATTCCCTCCAATCTCTGCACCCTGCTGTACAGCCCACATGGGCTCGCTTCATCTGATTCTACAAACACAGGTCAGTGGGAGAGAGTAGATGATTTCCCTTCTGCCTTTTATTTTTTTCTCCTGAAGTTTGCAGTAGTGCTGGTGGAACAGTAATGCAAGAATCCATGGAAGGAAAAGCAATTGATTTAGCCAGGATTTCTGGCGTGGCCTGTGAGATGTCTCTCCCTCAGCTTTGGCCCTCTCCCAAGAAATAGCACAGCACCTGAAGTTTGGTCCTGCTGCTGGTGCATCCTCTGGGATGCTGCAGGCCCTGGGGAGTTTGGTGATGCTCCCCAGGCCTCATACACCATCACTGGGCTCTTTTGCAGCAAGGGCTGAGGCTACTCTGCTCACAACCCCAACCTTACGGAGCAAAAAGTTCCTGTCTAGAACCAAGAAACTTGGATCCTCCTGTTTCTCCTGTCTAATAGGAGAGTTACCCATGGTAGCCTTGCATGCAACAAACCTTTCCAACACCTTTCTTTTTTCCATTGGCAGTTCTATCCTGGCACACAGTCCTGTGGTCAAGCAGTTCAGCATGGGTAGCTTTAACCTATGACACAGGTTTAAAAAGCCTAAGTATGGACTATACTGGAAAATGCAATGTGTCTTTGCTGAATTGAATAGCCCGAGTGTCTTGATAGTACAGGAGATCATTATGCCTGGCTTATCAGAATAATACACTATCAATGACCTTGACTAAGAAGGTCAGATCCCTTCCACTTATCTCCCAATTTAGTGTTATCTTTTTCATGCACCTTACACTGGCGCTTAAGTAATCCATACAATGCAATTAGCAGGCAATGGCCATGAGTTTTACCTTCAGAAGTAGGGAAAAAAGGTAGGATTTCTGTAGTACACACCTGACTATTCACTAATTAGTTCCTGCTGTATCATTAACATCAGATGGAGGTCTCAGGAAATGAAGGGTAGCTGACACTGAATACAGACCACTTAACATTAATTCCCATACAGCCAATGCTCTCTGCAGAAGTGTCTGTCTGTGCTTATAACGATTTGCCTTATAAAGTGCTAATAATCTCAGGTGTTATAGAAACTATGAGGGGATTCTTAAATTATTGTTCTTTTTGTTGGTTTTTTTATTTTTTAACCCTCTGCTATTAACTGTTAATTCACATTAATACTCTAGAATGAGAATGCTAAGAACATACTGTTTCAAAGAGCTGACTGATCATGTTGTAATTGGGGTTTTTTAGAGAAACTGTGTGGAAATGCTGGACTTTAACCATACTAAATGCTATATAATGTGTGCTCTGAAACATCATGTACTATATTGATCAGACAAGATCTCTATGATGAAGGTGTCTGTGTTTCAGTTCCTTTCTGTATAACAGAGATACTATCATCCCCTCAACTCTTCAAAAGTGCAATGAAAATTAATTAATTTTTGCAATACACCCAGGCTCAATGAGATTCCAGTCCTCATCCCCCCAATGTGCTGTAATATCTGATTCCTTTCCCTCTTGCTTATTGCTATTTTGATCTTAGAATTCACCTTTTTAAAAAGACACTTGTTCAAAAGTCCTTACAAAAATGAAGAAAAAAGTGTTGCCCAATATCAAACAATTCTTTTATGCAGAATAAAGATTTCCACTTTCTGTTTAATTAAACATCTTTTGTAAATGAAATGAACATGTTATATCCATTTTAATGATCTTAAAACATCCATGTTTTCTAAAAAAAAAACTTCTCCTCTTCTATTTCACAGCAAATGTATTTAAATTTTGTTAAATTCAGCTTGAGGGGGAAAAAACCCCACCTGAAATATGCTAAAAATGGTCACAGCTGAGTAGGCAGCCTTACTTGGTAGTAATAAAAAAAAAGCCCTTGTGAATCAGTTCAGCTGGGAAATTTAAACAGGGTCCTGATTCAGGTGAGAACCCTCTGGGACTTGCTCTTGGGCATAGAAGAGTTTCTATTTTACCATTTGAGAGCTGCTGTGGCCTGACCAAAGGAGGACAAGAAAAGGCTTGTTATTTTCTTCTTTTGCTTTGTCTGTAGGTGCAGTTGTACTATTTTTTCCACTTAATCTGTGGAGAAAAGGTCTGGCTAAGTAGAATGGCTCTGGCATTTATTGTCCTGTGCTTGTTAAGTCCTGTAACAAATCTCAGATGGAATGAAACAGAATGATCAGTCTTGGAAGAAATACATCACCCTTTTTCAGCTTGAGATGCCTGGAAAAACGTCAGGAGATCAGCTTGATTCCAGCTTATAAAGAGATGATTATTAAAATTTGTTTTGCATTGTTTTTAATGGAAATGGAGTTTTAGTATTGTTTCTTTAAGGGCTCTAATGTTTTGATTACTGTCTTTACGAGCAACACATGGCTACATCACGAGTTTTTAATTAACAATATATGCCAGCTGAAAGTGATCTTCCTTTTCTTCATTGCCTCTTACCTCCTGTGCAGGAGGGGTCCTTTCTGTGAGTTTTGTGGTGGGTAGCCAGAGCAGGTACTTCTGCCTGTACCTTTTTGTGCCCTCTGTGAGCAAGACCCAAGAAGGAGATGTGGGAGAGCTTGGAAGAGGCCCCCTATGACTGCTCTCAGCACCTAGAAACTACAACTCCAAGCACTCAAGCTGCTTTGTCTCCCTGCTCTCAAAGTGTTTCTTTCAAAGGCTGAAGCAGCAGTGCAAAGGTAAGTCTAGAGTAATGAAGAGAAAATAGCTTCTTGAGTTGAGCAGAAAGAGAGTAGGGGAAAGATGGCGAGTTCCACTGTTTTGCCTGGACTGGGTTGTAGGTGCAGCAAAACGACTACAGCAAATAGTTAGTCTTTCTGAAAGACAATTTTGCATTGATTTATCTGTATAAAATTGTTTACAGTTGGGAGCATTTGCACAGTTGCCAGGCAGGCTTGTGCTTATATTCTGACTAGTTAAACTGGTAGACTGGAGAAATGTGAAATTCCTCAATGTATTCTCAACTTGCTCTATAATAGTCCAGTTATCATAATATCTAATTAGGAAAATACAAAATCCAAATGCATTCTTATCAAGGAGGACTGAAACAAGAACACAAAAGCAAACTAGAAAAAAACAAAACACCAAAGAGTGAGAAGTGGTGCTCCTTAACATCCTTGCTCTATAAACTGCTTTTGAAATACACGAGATAAATCCAGGTATTGGAAAGTCAGCTTAGAGAACAGCTGTGCACTAAGAGATGTGTAAGCTTCTTTCTCTGCAGAAGCAATTAAAAGCCTTTCCCGTGAAGTTAATGCTATTAAAATAGCTATGGTAGATTTCAAAATCTAGATCTAGAAAAATAAGTGCGTTGTGCCTATGCAGCCACTTGTTGATCAAACAAATATTCCCAAGACAAAGTAGTGGGGAATTCATGTGTTTTGGATCACAGGTATTTTAAGTGTTCTCATACCCTATAATGCCAAGGAATGAGAAGCTGGCTATTCTTTGATTCATTTGTGTACTTATACAAGAAAAGTTTGCTACGTGGCATGTATGTATGTGTAGATTCTCTTATTTATTTGTATGCATCAGTAGACTGCTATTCAAACAAGGGTGTTTGCCCCAGGGCCTCCTTCCCTAACTTGTGCCTCTTTCCTGCAGAACAGCTCTCCTCAGCGTTCAGGGGTTTGATGGGTTTCTTTTCCCTTCCATGCTCCGTTTGTTCTCCTTCCCCGGGGTATATGCAGTGGGTGATGAAGTCTAAAATGAAGGATGTGCGTGGCTTTCTGAATATGCTTTTGCAGAAAACTGACAATCAGAGGATGTTTGCTAGCTCTCCCTGAAACTTCCTCCTTACTATTTTTTTTTTGGACATGCACTGCTACCATCTATTAACTTTTATTTTAAAGATAGATTGTTTGGGGTGATGAGACTTCCTATTCCTGGAAATCAAGTGAATACCTAGGGTAAAAAGGGGTGTTTTCTGCTGAGATATGTGTATCATATGGTTGTGACAGAAATTCTTATTTAGTGGATTTCTTTTCTAGTAATGAAAGGGTCACTGTTATCTATTATGCCTTTTTGGGAAATTATTGCTCTCTTCCAAGATTATTTCTGCAGAGAGATAGTGAAATATAACTTACTGCCAAAGCAAAACCAGAACTTACAGATCACGTGAAAGCAGTTCCTCTGCGTTAGCGTGTACAGGAAGGTGCCACCTTTTTTCTTTCCAAGGATATGTGAGGTCCGAGAAGTCAGCAAATAAAGCGTTAGTGTATGTCTTCCCATCATCTGCCAAGGAATTCCCAGAATTATCGTATTGCTATGTTGCTGTTGCTCAAAGGCAGGGTTGCACTAGACCCTAGCAAGTAGGGAAGATGGGGGGGTTTTTTGGTTTGTTTGTTTGTTTTTTCCCAAGTCGTTTAAATTTTAGCTAATGAGCTGCTTCAGAAAAATACTAACTCACCTAAAAAGTCTGGGCAACTTACTGTGTATGATGTTACCCACTTGCACCTGTTGTGCTACAGTCTACTTTCCACAGAATTGTTTCTTAAGCAGTTAATCTTAACAGATTGATGATTGACATAATTACGTATATACATGTGGGTATAATTATTTGGTCTCACTACTTTAAGGTGATTTATATGAGATGACACCTTCATTGGAAAGACAAGATAGAGAGTTAAAAAAAAAAAAAGACCAGTTGTTTTACTGTCTTCGTTTGAAGCCTGTGGATCCGCAGTCAGAAACAAAAAAATAAACCAGTATATCATGAGAGATGTACCCCAAGGATTGATTGCTTCAGTGTTCTTGAAAAATTGAGGGCTTGCCTCAGGAATCCAAGGGGTTACTGATGTCAGCAAACTTGCCTCTCAGCCCCCTCAGAGCACAGGGACTGTAAGCTGGGGACACACATTGCCACTGCTACCAAGTTGCCTTTTTGGAAGTTGGAAGGGAATTTAAGTAGGAACTAAGCAGCAGCCATGAGATTTTTCCTACCAGGTGGCTGGGAATTTTGATGATGCTGATGGCTCTAAAAATCAAACTCGTTGTTTCAGGTGATAAACAGTTCATAAAACTGAGTATCAGATATCTGTCAGTGATAGTGGTCTGTAGGGGTAACGTGAGAAGATATTCTTCTCTGTAGCCATAGGAAAAGAGGAAACAGAGTGTTAGTGCTAGACTTGAATTATGGCTGTGAATGTGTTTTGTGTGTTCTGTATATTAAGAGCAAGAGTCCTTTGCCAATCTTAATGTAAAATTTTAACCTAGAGAGAATGTAAGTGATTCTTGGGAGAGCCTTTCTGCAATCTATGAAACTATCAATGGAATAGGTTCAAGCTTTTCTTTATACTCTGCTCAGATATTTTGCACTTTGACTTGGTAAGTCAACATAGAAAGATTTAAGCATTAAAAATAAGATCCTGTTATCAACTAGACTTAATTGGTACAATTAATAAGCTCAGTGGAGCTCTCTAGGTTTTCACATTGTGTAAATTTTTCCATTCGGTGATAAAACTGTGTTTTCCTGGGGTTTTCTCATTTCCATCTCCCTTCTCCTGCAGAAAACATAGATTGCTTTCCCTCCCTTGCCCCCTGCCTATTGCTTATTAAAAGC
Source organism: Picathartes gymnocephalus (assembly GCA_013390045.1). Classification (NCBI taxonomy): domain Eukaryota; kingdom Metazoa; phylum Chordata; class Aves; order Passeriformes; family Picathartidae; genus Picathartes; species Picathartes gymnocephalus. The sequence continues at coordinate 9,654 of WEKY01004975.1, forward strand.
AACGTGAAAAATGAATAGCATAAAGGTCAAAGCATTCTGAGTAATCAAGAAAACTAATTATGAATTCTAGTATTTACTTTTAAGAGCAATTAGTCATTAGAACAAAAATGCTTGGATAAAAAAAACCCAAGGATTTTCCTTCATTTGCCATCTTTAAATCTGGATATATGTTTTACTGTGTGAGCAAAAGTTAATTTTAATGTAGACATTTCTAGATTAGATTTTAATCTAGTCTAGTAAAGTAAATGAGGTCATACAAGGCATTTATAATAACACCTCTAGGCAGTGAATTCAGACCTATCAGTCGTAACAGTTTCCTCTTTGATCAGTGAAGGTAACCACCAGACTGAGCTCTTGGAGAAGAATTAGATGCTGTTTCCTGTTCTAATGAAAATAGTTGTCAGAAAGGTGTAGTCATCTGCTGTGGTCAGTAAAGAGTATTATCTCTACTCAAGACTCAACAGGAAAAAGTATCATGTGAGATGGCTGTGGCTAACACAGGAGGCTTTCCTGAGCTTGGGAACTAAAGGCTTTGTAACAAATTCTGAATTATGTTTTGCAGTTCAGAAAGGATGATTTAACTGTGTTGCCTAGTTGAAATATTTTACTCTTCCTGGGCTCCATCTGGGCAATTTTTTTTAAATTGCTATGAAATCCTGTTCATCAGTGAGTATCTGACAACTAAGATGGGGTGATGGGTATTTTAAGGATATTTGGTGTTTGTCCATTTGGAATGAGATGCAAAGTCTCCTTTGTGTTATGTCAGCACTGCCGTGCCTCACACTGTCACTACACTATTTCACGTGCTGTTGACCTCTCTGAGAGTGGGCAGAGGAGATTCAGTGTTGAAATTCCCCATGTTCTTCCATCTGTGGCAGTGCTGTGACAGCTTTGTGGGGAGGGAGGACTTGGGGAGTAGATTTTGAGCTACAGGATGCAAACATGATTTAGTTTTCTTTTGTGTAGATAAAATGCACAATTTCTCTGCACATTTCTATCCAGCAGTGCTGCCAGGCTCAGGGTGATTATTTTTCTGCTTCTTTTCTATACTGAATACCATCTGCTACTGAATGAACTGCATTACAGAAATTTTTGGTTTATCATGTGTTTAGCTGATAACATCTATGGTTAGAGCTGACACTGTTCTCTATCAACTGGTAGACTAATTTCTGAATGTGTCAGGTAGAAGTGAAATAAATCCAAGCCACGTTAAATACATATTCACTGAGAGCTGGAAAAAAGTTGGTACTCCTGTATGATAGGCTGGAGCAGACTTGGGAAGAAGCTGAGTGTACTTTGGCAGAAGGGATATAGCAGATGCCTAGAGCACTTCTTCCTTTTTAATAGTGTTTGCAGCAGAGAATTATCTGAGATGCTGTAGACTTGCATGTCCCCTGTCCAACCTCCTCCCACGCAGAGGACTCCCTTGCAGCCTCCCGGCACCCTGGTGCTGCCAGTCTCTCTGCCAGTGTCTGTCTGGTCCCTTTCAAGGTGCCTCGTGTTGCTGGAGATCTGAGGGAGGGCCTCTGGCTATGCCAGGGGTCATGCTTGAGGCAGAGCTGTTGTACAGTCTCCAAGCTTGGTCTCTGGGAGAGCCCTGGGGAAGGCTGATATGATAAAGATGCAGTTGTGGTTTTTTTTAACCTTCTGGGGGAGTGCTGGGAGTCAGCTTGCTCTGGGAAGTCCAGCAATGACTGATGTTGCTATAAGAGGAGACTTCTGCTCAAAATGTGAGGTTTTCTAGTCCCGCTATGGTGTTCCCAGGCTGCTCTTGGGTAAGTTGAGAGTCAGGCAGCTCACCCTGGGTTTTCTCTCGTGGGTCAGTACTTTATCCAGCTCTCTGCATCTGACAGTACAGTTGTTCACTTTGATTTTCCCTGCCAAACTGACTTGCAGTGGTCTCATAGCAGAGGTGGAGTGGGCACATCCAGAATCACCTCTTGTTAGTGGGCGCAGGGACTTCCAGACCTCCTATGTCATCTTTTGATAGATAAAAATGAAACTGCTCAGTAGCTGACGATAAACAAAAATTAACTGCGAAAAAACCAAATTAGACTCAATTTCTTATCTTCTAACTCCTGGTAATACTTTCAAGGTGTTTTTTGTACCATTACTTCAATTTGTTCAGTCTATATGGTGGGATATTTCCAACCCATTAGCATGTGGGACTACCTGAATTAGTAACATGGTGATTTAAACTGTGGCTGACTTTTTTCTTAGGCCATTTCCTACCTAAAAAGAGTAAAACCACCAGAATTTTACTTTCTACTGCTCCTTTAATTCAGTCAATGAAAATTGCCTGTCACAGAAGTATTTTAAAACATGAGGCAATATCTTTGCCCAACTATAAACAGAGGTATGAGTACCCCAAGCCCATGAAAACTGCTGCCAGTCCAGACCTCTGGACCCTTTTTCATGCTTGCAACCAAAAATCACCCTGCAGCCATCTGCAACCATCAGCTCATTTTCATAAGTATAAAATGGAGTTTAAATGGGTTAAGTGAGATATAGGCCTATCTTCTTATGTGCTTGAAATAGCAATAGAAGCAGTTGACTGCATTTTCTGTGGATATACTTGGTCTCATTTATGTGCGGTCTCTATTGGCAATTGCTGCTCTGCTTTACTAAAAAGATTAAATACAAAAATGCCCTGTCAAGTGTCATCAGGCTTACAATGGAGAGTTCATGAACGAAGACAAACTGTGGGCTTTATGACAAGCAGAATATTGAGTAGCATGAATCCCAAGGATAAGCATTCATTTGTTTTGTGAATTTTATATCTAAATCATAAATAAGGCATAAGAATTTAAATCTCCCTTCTGAATTAATCTGGTATGGCTCTGAAACAGTACCGATAGCTATGATCTTTTTCTTTCCCCCCAGTGCCTACATGAGCACTGTCTTTATTGCCCTTTGTGCTGTGCAATTATCTGGTGGCATTAATCCCTGCACTTTTAAAATAGTTTACCATGAATGCACATGTCCTGTGATTTGCTTACGTGGTGAATCCATACACAGCTACAAGAAAGATCTGATGCTGTTTATAAGCCATTAAGTGCACACAGCTACTGACAGTGTATTTTAACGCAGATATTACTATTGTTGTTTATGCTATTACATTGTAATTAAGTTCCACAATTAATTTTAATTATTAATAACCTTACGTTAGCTTTCTGAATGCCTCAGGTATTCACAATAAATACATATAGATGGCTAGTCATTTGGAAAAAAAATTAAGGCTTGAGCTTTCAGCAAGGTGACTTGAGAGGAATTATGGGAACATCCCCTCTTTTTCTTAAACTAATGTGTGTGCAACATTTTACTGTTTAACAGACATGCAGATCAAAAAGAAAATCTTGGCACAAGGTACAGCCTCACTCATCACGAGCTGGTATCTGCAAGATTAGTTTATGTGGACAAAACAGTAGATAGAATCAGCTGCTATTTAAGATTATTTGAGGGAGCAATTAAGTTCACAGGGAAAGGAGTGACATTAAGTGCTGAAGAAAATATAGCTGGTACTTGAACTTTGCTAATGAGGCAATTGTCTAAAGTGTGGAGGCCAACACTAAAGCAGCAGCAAATTGGCAAAGAAGATGGAAACAAAAAACAAGGAGTTTAGTACAGCTTCTCTATTTGTAAGTCAGAATACAAAGCAGCTCCTACTTTGTTCAGGAATGGGAGGAGACACCAGGGCTTTGTTTTTTCTGCAGTTATTCCTGCTCGTTCCAGGCAGGCATGAAAGATGCTTCAGTGGGCTGGGCTGCAGGGGAGTTGATAAGGGTAGAAATCGTGCAGACTCTGAAACCACCATCGCCTCCCGGGACCTGCAGTAGAAGCCAAGGGCAGGTTTGGCTCTGAGAGCACCAAATGTCAGGGCAAACTGAAGGAAGGATGTCATCTCTCTTGCTCCTTCTAGGCACCAGCTGAGTCAGTCCAATTGGTACAGTTTTGGAGGTACTGAGAATAATCTCTGTTGTTTAAGTTATTCTTGCATATGCTGAGGGAGCCCATGTATAATGTAATTGTGCTGTTAATTTTAAAAAAGAGGAAACACCGTTCTGAGATTGTTCTTGCACCTTCCTGAGTTTTCTTCTTTAAAAAAAAAGTCTGCAGTATTTTTCTTCTTAATTTCCTCATGCTTCTTAATTTGCATGTCAAATAAAACCTCTCTGACTAATTTTGATGACACTGCAAGCTTTTAGCTCTGAAGACAATCAGTGTAAATTGTCACACGTTATCAGATAACCACTGACAAACTACCTAACCACGTGCTTCACAGCCTAATGTGTAATGATTTTTCTCAACGGAATTAAGAAAAATCGAGATCACTACAAAATTGTCTTTTGTTTGGGAATACATTATGTGCAGTGCTAGAAAATGAGAGTCAAGTCAGGGAATGTGGCTGAGCTTCCTTTTCCCTCTGCCCCTAAGGCCTATTTAGCCTTGAGACATTTACCATATGCCACAGATTATTTTAACCATCAGTGCTCCATATCTTTATGGATATGGAGCTACCACTGGGCTTTCACTGTTACTGGATTTCTGAACCAGTCAAACAATTATGCTGATGTTGCAGACATGTCAATCTTGATCTTAGCATTGTTTTTCCTGTTTTCCCCCATGAATAAATTTAAGTATCTGTGAACGGCCATTTGTTACCTTGCAGTGTGAACTTGAGGCATAGAGAGCAATATGTGTGCATGTATATATTGCCTGGCAGGGGGTATGTCTTCCTTTAAACTCTGGGAAATGTAGATATTGCATTTTCCTATTAGGCACATTGAGCTAAGTTTAGAGCTTAGTTTCCAGTCAGTTATCCTACTTGGTGAGGTGAAGCCATCCATACTAAAGGTATTTTTCACCGATATCTTTGCAAATGTCATAGAAACCACCTCTTTATTGTTGGCAATAATTTTTCCCAGCGGAATGACATCCCAGTCTTATATGACAAAACAAAGAAAGGTGCAAAATTGGCCTTGTCAACTCTCATAGACTTGATTGAATGCACATCAACAAGGAATAACTAAATAGATATGCTTTCTTTTCCTAGGCTATTTCTGGTTTGTATCATAAGACATTATTTCACTTTTCTCTGTATTGTGGTTAGCAGAAAGAGGGAAATATCTCAGATGTGCAGTGCTATTATTAGATGTTACCTATAAAGATGGGTTTGCATTAGTTTGATGTGCTGATACAGCATTTATTAGGAATTTTTTTTTTCTCCTAAGAAAAACATGGTCAGAAAGGACTTTTTTTCATAAATGGGAATTGAGTGTGCATGTTGTTTATAATTTAACAAGGAATGAGAAGATGAAAGGTCATGTACAAGTTTTACCTCATATAAAATGTAAGCTTGAACTGCTTAAAGCCCTTGCTTAAGGGGCAACAACAAAAACTAGCAGAGCGAGAGCTTTTTTCCTGGCCTGTTCCCAGGATTTTCTGAAGGGCCTCCTTGTCTTGCTCTTCACTTGTCTGAGTGTGGGGTCGCTTCCCCGTGGCTGGAGGGCTCATGGACAACCTGTCACGTGAGGTAGGAGCGTTCCTCAGCCATCCAACTCCAGCACTCGCAGGGCCTCATTGCCTTTATCCCTCAGCCGCAAAGGGGCCAGGGAACAACTGAAAAATAATGTAAAATGTTTGCCAACACATTGCTGTCATTGTGTGAATAGAATGCTGAGCTTCGTGTTGCATGTACACATCTTCTCCCTGTCCAAAAAAAAATTATTTGGCTGCTAGAGACTTGCTGTCTGATGGGTGTGAGGGCATTGCTTAACAGCTCCGACCCACAGATGTCAGACTTTTGCCTTTGTTTGCATGCAAATGCACTTGAAATACTGCAGAGGACCACCGTGAAATTTTGTTTTGAGGGTTTGCCTCAGGTGCTGTGTTCAACCTGCGCCTCAGGGTGAAGGAAGAAGCACGACAGTGAGACACGCTGCTCAGACACCCTGTACCAGGTGGGTGCTTGGAGGAGGTGGCAAGCACTGAGAGCCCAGCAGGGCAAAGCAGCCCTCCAGGCGGAGAGACCCTTCTCTTCTCTCCTCTCCCCTCAAGCAGCTTGGCTGTGCACTCAGCCTGGCCTCTCCCACGGGCATGGGAGGCGCTCCAGTCAAAGGGATGCTGTTCCTTTTCCCAGCAGGTGGATGAACTTGAATGTCTGGTTCTGCCCTGGTTCACACGGTCTGTTTGCTAAAGAGATCAAAGCACATTTATTTCTGGCACAAGACTTGATACAGATTCCTGTGGTCTGTGTAAGCAGGGGCATGGATGCACTCTCTGACCATTGCAATAACCCCAGATCCACCAAGATGTCAACACCCCTCACCATACCTTTTGGGAAAACAGTCTTTCTTTTATATAGCAGACCAGCTTTCTCTACCAATGAGTTTGTAATGATCAAAGGCATCAAATTCTCTTGAATATTTGTTATTTTTGAGGTTTTATGGATTAAGTAATCTCAGATTTTCAGGCATCCATGTGAAATAGTTGTGAAACAAGATGATCAACTGACTCATTTAATGTTATGCCATGAAGCATGGCTTGATTCAGCTTTGAGTTTCAGCTGTGTGTAGCTGTAGTTAGAACCGAGCAGTGAATCACTATCCCTTGGTCACTGATCCTCTTGGTGTTGCTTGGGATCTGTGGGGAAAAAAAGTTTGTTAAAGCTAGAAATTTCCTGTTGGTTGGTCCTAACCCATTGTATTTAATTATCTGCGTACCTACCATTCTAATGTTCAAATAGTTCTAGTTGTTCATTTTTTTTTACTTTCCTAAGAATTTTTGCCAGCTTGTGAAGAGGCTGGTTAGCTCACAGCCGATCCCCCACAGCTCTCTACCACATCACAAGCTCTGTCATGTGTTAGGGGGACTGGCACTGAGTCATACTTTCTTTTACTGTACCTGTACTGTATTTTTTCTTCCACAATCAACTTTACTCATATTCTTTCCTGCCTTTTCTTTATTCAAGTAATAATTCACATGCTAATGGGATTTTGTTTGAGCCTGTTTCTAAAGAGTAGCTCTCAGCTGCAGTTTGTCTGTACTTTACACTGTAAAGATCTGTTTAGATTTGAGTTTGGTTTTTTTTTTCCCAATAGCTGATATGGGTAATCAGTAAGCAGTGTGCTTCTTAAAATCCCTTGTGAAAAACTGAGTAGGATGCCTGTGCTATTTGAGGTAGTTTACCAGAGATAAAAGCAATGTTAGAGCTCTCATGCTAAAGGCATTTGTTCTCTCCTTTGCCTCGTGATTTTATCTGGCAATCCCCCTTTGACAGGGGCTGATTTGACGTCTTGGAGGATCCATGGACAAATGCCTGTCATGGTAAAGATGCTCCAGATCACTGCAGGACTTGCAGAGTAGCTAGGGTGCTCAGCACCATCTCCTTGGGATTTTCACCTGTGTCTCAACACTCACTTTGTATTCAGCATTCAGGCCTCAGTTGGGTATTCAGGCTCGTTTGAAAAAAGGTTAAGAAAGTCAGAGAAAGGGATCCTCTCAAACCAGGAAACCCCAGATAGCTTGTAACAGCTAGGAAGTGAACATTAAAAGAAAGAACTGGAGTTTATGTATATGCCACTTTCCTCTTCCTTTGGGATCTGAAGTGTGACCCTTTGCTGGGGATTTCTTTCAAAATGTGGCTTTAGTTAGATAGATCTCTGAACGGTCCTGCTTCGAGCAGGGTTTGTACCAGGTGTCTTTCTGAGTTCACTTCTGACCTAAATAATTCCTGCCTAAGGGGAACTGGGTGGAGGGACACAGCACAGCATTGCCCCGTTTCCAGTGGCTTGTGATTAAAGCAGCAGCATGGGAGAGACCCAAATTCACGTTCCTGTCCTGCCTGTTTCACAAAAACACAAATCCTGTTCTATTCCTCAAGGGGCTGTCTTGACAAACAGGTTAATAGATACTCTGGAAGGCTGAGGTCTCCTTCAGTTTCTTTGTCTGGAGGAGTTTATCTGGATATACCTTGAGAAAGACAACTTGATGTTGGCTCCATAGGTTACTGCAATTGCATGCAGACACAAAAGACTGGGTTAATGAATCTGGAGTTATTTATGAAGTGTCTGCAAGGAAGAATGGGCAATAGCTTTCAGGTTACTGTGCTTACCTGGATGTCAGACAGCTGAGTTAAGGAGGTTCTGAATGTGGTTCTCTGACTCCACTGCACTATTAGACCTTTTGGTATTTCCCATGCCTTCAAAAGCTTTCTAGCTCTTTGGGGAACATTCCTATATATGCATATCAATGTCAAACCCATGTTTGCAAACCATGGTAGCAGCCAGCCCAGTACTGAGGGATAGCAGCAATTCCTGAATGAAGCTAAAAGGTGCCCTCCTTTTTTGTGGCAAATCTCACCCTTTGCATGATCACCATGAGGTCCAGGAGGCTTTCTGCCTGGTTTTATTTTGTTTTCTTTTGGTTGTTTGTTGTTTGTTTGTTTTTGTTTTGGGGGTTTTTTTTTTGTTTTTTGTGGGGTTTTTTTTGTTGGGTTTTT
>WEKY01004975.1:18169-29392 GCA_013390045.1 Picathartes gymnocephalus
GGGGTTTTTTTTTTTGGGTTTTTTTTTTTTTTTTTTTTTTTTTTAATAAAGCAAATCTGACTCTACAGTATTAGGAGACTGCCTTCTGTAAATACTGCAATTATGGACACAAATGCATTTTATGACCAGTGCTGAACATCACCTTTTCTTTAACGGCCGGGTAAATACTAGAATCTGAGTTTCTAGAAACTTATGCTGCAGTAGGAGAGAGCATATTCCCACAATATGCTGAGATCAATCCAGAAAATTCTACGTAAAACTGAACTTCTAGACACATGTACCCATAAAATTCCATTGATGTAATGGGTTTTCTACTGCAAAGGAAAATGTTTGGTTTGGATTTTTTTTCCCCCTCTGGCTTGCAGAAATAAAATATTTCAGTATGCATTAAGAATTATGCACTTTAATCATAAATCAATAGACTGGTTTATATGAAATGTAAAACCAGTATTTTCAGGTATTTCACTAGAATAAAAAGAACTGTTCTGCAAGAACAGCCTCAGCCCAACTTACATGCTTAGCTAGATGAATGTGAGTGGAATTGAAATAAGTGAGTCTGGATCAAGTCCAAGTCAAAATTAGACAGCAGTGAACCCCACTCTGATGTCAAAGGTAATTTTCCAATTGATTTTGGTAGATACAGGATGTTAGAGCCAAGAAAGATGCTGGAAAACCTGGTATTTCTGTTATTAGTGCTGTGTTGAGGATATGCCTGCTTCAAATTTTGCTAGCTGTTTGCTGTGCAGGGTGTGAGGAAGGTGCTGGGAGAAAATGATTGAACCCAGGATTTAAGGGCTGAAACTCTAAGGCAGCATCCACTTAGTAGGCTAGATATGGGATTCAAGACTCTAGAGCCAAACTGGCTGTTCTAGGAATACACTGTTAAATACCTGATCACTCTTCTGATGGAACAACCTAGGTATTTCTGCACTAGAGCTCATCCAGTGGCATAATATCCCTCTCTGTGAAGAGAACCTGGAAGGTCCTTTTAGATAATTGGGTTGCTGGATTTTTTCACACTAATTAAACAGAAAATGTTTTGAAGTGAAGTCAGTCGCTTTCCCTGGCACGTTGCCATGTGGAATGGTGCAGGGGCAGATGCACTCACAGCTCTCTTGACTGGCTAGAGCGTACAGAAATTGGTAGGAAAAAGACTCAGTGGAAAGTGGCCTGCTCTGTGGAGATGTAAGTAATAGCAACATTAGACCAATAAAAATCAACAGTGTGATTTTTATGTGCAGCTGTAATTATTTTCCACTGAAGGGGGTGCGGGAGAAGTACAAAGCCCGGGATTCCTGTTGCTAGCAGCCTGCCTAGCAGAACGCCTGCCTCCTCCTCGCCGCCTCTCACAGACACACATCAAACAATTGCATTAGCACTTCTGCTGCCTTTCTTCTCCCACCCTCTTTTTTCACACTATTTAAGAGCTAAAGCAGAGTGGTGTTGATAGTTGAGCCTAACAGTGAGTTTTGTTTGAACACAGCTTATCCTGTCAATGATAATTCAGAAATTTCTGCACACATTTTGAAGGCAAGTTTAAGTAATTTTTAAAGATGGGTTTCTCCATTCACAAATAGTAAATCGTTTGTTCTGTTTAGTGCTTCTAAAGCGTGTCTTTGTGGCAAAGCTTGCTGCAGAGAGTTGGAATAGGGTAAAATTCTGTCTCTAATCACAGAGACGGGCTCTTTGTGTTTGTGGATTTAGAATAAGTAGCGTTCTAAATATATTTTTATATCTTTTATGCCTTTTTTGAAATTAAAAAGCCATTATTGTGGAAGAACAAATTTTAATATTTCATCTTTATTGCCACTTTTACTACTGTGGGAGCAATTTTAAGGCATGGCAGTTCAGTAACTCTAGGTGCTTTCTGCAGACAACTGCTTTTATTTTCCTTGACATGTTTTTAACAGTTTTTGGATCAGGCCCCAAATATGTGTAATTAGCTTTTTATAAAAGCTATTAGAGTGTAATCGTCCTCCCATCTGCATTTTATGTTCTGGCTATTAATGCTACGGATGCTTTAAAATATACAGCTCCAAGCCCTGCTCTGATCCTATTAGCTAAGGCCTAAATTCTATTTTTTTTTTTTTTGGAAGAGGCATTGAGAAATTCTTGGGATTTTAAATATATATACTCACCTTACACAGGTGATATTTTTAGTACTGTGGTTATAGATAATTCACCTGGTGCTGCTCCTACTAAGACCTTTGCCATCAAGATCAGCATTTACAAGTTTGTGTTCTTCAGTTATGTATTAGCAAAATACACGCACGTTTGCTCATGAGCTTCCCTAGCAATATTTCTCTTTGGCTGAGTCAGTGTATCTCCTATAAGGGTTCAAGTGTTGTGGTCTTACATAGTCAGATGATGATCATAGCTTCTAAATAAAACCCATGGGCATAATTTGGTATTTTGAGCGGTCCCACTTCTGTAAGAGGAAATACAGACTCAAAAGGAAGTGTACTCTTGAAAAGTACATCCATTTCAGATGGAATATTTGTGCAAGTCTGTGGGAGTTAGTATCCAGTTTCTGATATTTTAATGGGATTTAGGTCCCTAGTTCCTATATGCTCTCCAGAATCTCTGACTTATTTATTCCCCAAGATTTGCAATGAAGACCAGAATCCTGCTGGACTAAACCACTGATCAAATAACAATTTCTGCCTGGAAAAATCCTCTGTATGTCACTTCAAACATAGGATCCAGTCAAAGCACAGAAACCACAGATTTGTGGAAAAATGTCCGAAACTTTTATTGTTGAAAAAAAAAATTTTGTCCTGCTCTAGTGTTGTTTTTTGTTTTGTTTTTTTTTTTTTAATAATTCTTTAATGAATAGAATTATCTAATACATTCTTTTTTTCAAAGATTAATTCAGTATCTTGGAATTAACTAAAGGACATACGATTCCTCAGGTTTCATTGCAGGTATACAAATGTTTATTGAAGAGAAGCATTTAGGGACATAAATCCATGCTGCTTGCTGAGGCATAACTTACTGTTGCCCTTGGGAGGGAAAAAACACACTGCTCTTCTGTATGTGTGTTAATGAACACATATTTAATACACTGGCACGTTTTACTTGCTGCAACACTCAGGTTTTTGTTTTCCATTTTTATTTAATGTCAGATCCAATGGCACTAAGATGTCTATGGTCTAGGCACAGATGTGTTAAATTAATCTGAAAAACTGAACACTAAATAGAGCTAGTAAGAAATAGCTGTGTTTATTTCATAACTATTCTCTACATGTATCTCAGAAGGATCCTATTTATTATCTGTGTATGGTTCAAAGATTGTAGTGATAAATATAAAAGTATACTCAGGGGGAGCATAAATAGGGGCATGAAAGTCAGAAAACATTGTGATGTGAATTATTATCACTATATATTGGTGAAACTAGTTGTGTGTTTTGAACAGTTTTTCTAAATTATTTGCTTGTGAAGAGTATCTATTTGGTAATGTTTGGGCACTACTGAGCTCCACAAATTTCTGGTACATTTCTGCATGCATCCTCTATGCTTCTGCATTTGCTAAAGCTTTTGAAATCCACACTACTGAAAATGTCTGTTTAATGGCAGTTATCACATTCATGTGACTACAAATAGCATAAATTAAGAAATTACCCAGGATGAAGCTAACAGACCTTTCTGGTGTCATCCTTCAGGTCATTTAAACTGATCACCAACTGAATAGAAACTCCCACAGGAGAAGTGCATAGGGAGACAGGTGCCTTTCACTGAACACCAGACTTGTCCTGTTAACATAGATCCTGTTTTCCAGATGCATGTTTCCTAGGAAGAGCTATGTGCTTTAGGGACCTGAGCCAAAATACGAGCCTGTTCAAATATTCAGTGCATGAGGCAACACTCAGCATTTCTATATTTGGGCAAGTGTGCTGATTTTTTTTCCTCATACTGACTCTATAGTAGAGCCATACATCATGGGTGCTTGGGATGTTCATAAAAATAATACTGTGTCATAATAGAGTATGCAATGGCGTAACAAATATACTTTAGGATATTTAGCCTAATAAATTCATTAAGCAGATTAGATTTCCAGGAGAACGTACACTTAAATCAAAATCACAACATGGATTTGTCTGTCTTTTTATTAAAGACTTTGGAAACAGACTTTAAAATGAGATGTCTGAATGAAGAAAATGCCCTTGCTTTCATAAATACTAAGTATGAAGCTAGGCATAATAGACATGAATGTGGAAATGGAGGCATCTTAGCATGTCTTTGTGTCTCAGTTTGATTGCGCATTGTGAGGCCTGGTGGCTCAATGCCTTCTTTCCCTGAGCCTTGTGATCACACCAGCCAGTGCAGTGGCTGATGAAGCAAACCTGTCCCTGAAGTGAAATGCAAGGCACCAACCCCTTTCAGGCTTTGGTGACAATTTGGAAATTTCCATGCAAATGCTGCTCTGTGAAAATGCAATCTCACATGTACATAGATCAGCCTGAGACTGCATCATGTGTGACAGCAAATACCAAGTAAGGGTGGTGCTGTGGAAAGGGCAATGAGGTCAGGCTGAGAAAGTGTTTTTGCTTAGAGTTTCTTTGGTTGTTTTTCTCTAACCTCTGTTCAGCAAGGGACTGCCAATGCAATACTCACAGTTCTTTTAGTCCCACACGTCCATTCTCCAGCTGCAGTTTCAGGGCACAGGGATGTGCACGTTGATTATTCAGGCACACCATGCTGCAACAGTCCATAAACAATCTGCCTGCTGGATAAATAATTCAAATTTTTGTTTAAGTCTAAAATGCTTTAATTTTAACTCGAGCAGTTCTTTACTGTTGTATTGCCATTTGAGGTCTGCCACAGGTTGGTTTGTGTGATAACTAAAGATGTGAAAACTAACGTGTTTTTTCCTGTGCTTGGGGAAATACGGAGCTGGTGTTTTATGCAAAGACCAGATTCTTTGCCTTCCTGAAAAAGCAGTGGTGACTATCCAAGTATAGCTATCCAAATTCTTGCCAATGTGACCATTGATAGATAGATATGGTAGATATACAGGTAATGCTTGGTAGAACCCAGAAGTTATTGCATATTTATTTCTAGTCTGTTTTTTAGGTAGATTCCTCTTCCTGAACACCGTACTGAAAGGCTGTGTGGAAGAACATCAGTAGCTGAATGAGCTTACGTGCTTTTCTGGGTGTTGCCCAGATGCTGGTTATTGATCATACAAGCCAGCTGAATAATATAAAATTCTACTGATAATATAATATTCTTCTGATTTTGGCATTAATTCTTATTCTTTGAGCAATTATTGAAGGTTATCTAGATGTTCTTACTGGGAGATGATTTTATTTTTTTTTAATTTGCCAAGCTAAAGGAGTAGAGAAACAAATGTTTTCTCTTCTGTAAAGTCTGTATCAGTTGATGGGCACAGGAAGAATATGGGCATTTCCGGGCAGAAGTTAAAAGTAAAGCAGTAGAAGTGAAAAGGAGAATTTGGGAAGGTAGTGCTGGAAGGCTGGTTTTGCCCTCCATGGGTGAACAGTACTGAGCAAATCCTGTGGTATGGAGTGTCTGCAACAGCTGCAACAATAGATTAAGGACCCTGAAGCCCATCTGTGCTGAAAGATTTTCCAGTAACTGGTCTTTCAGGTGTTATTCTACATAATATATGTGTCCACCTTTTATATTGTGGTGTATTAGTGTTTACAGCTTGATAGTCTACATTCCTCCGCATAATCTCAGATCATGTCTACCTCTTTTTTTTTTTTTTTGGTCTTGTCTGTGGTCTCTCGTCTGCAAACAGAGAAGTTGCTGCTCACTAAACACAAGAGGAAAACTTTAATAATTCCATGCTAACTGAGCAACTTGAGGTGCTATTTTGGCCCAAGGCAAATGGAATTAATGAGACTTAAATGTAGAATTTGCTCAGACCCACCCCAGGTTCACTGGTACTGAAGAAAGCTCCTGCTGTGATGATGTATTGGAGTCACAGATACCATAAAATGCAGCACACATTATTCTTTTTTAATCCTCTATTTTCTGGTACAGAATACCACCCTCAGACTGTTTTCAATGGTAGCACTCAATCTATTACAAATAGAAATGCAGTTTTCCCTTTCAGCAGGTTTCCTTCCTTTTCCTATTTTGTACAATGGATAAGTAACAAGGCTGGAAAGAATGCTTGTCAACTCCAATTTTGCCAAACGCGTAAATGTCATAAAAAAATAATCTTTAAAAAAATCCCAAACCAAAATATTTCCACAACTTAAGTAAGATTACACAAATGAACAGATAATTTACAAATAAACCCTTATAGCCTGGAGAAAAACAATATTTTGCTATGGGAATCCTTCAGGTGAAAGAGTTCAAAATGAAAAGTAAAATTGAATTCACACAGATGTCTGTAGTTCAAATAAAAAGGCATGGGAACACACAAGGCAGCCATTGGAGGTTTTATTAGCTGCTGTTTGTGAAAATATGATGCTCAAGTCCTTTGGAGTCCTTCAGGTTTATGTATCCATGTGGAGCTTTGGGGATTACAATGGAAAACCAGAAGTTTGCTCAGGTACTTCAGGATTAGACCCTCAGCCAGTGTGCACAGACTTTACTGGGGAAATACACCTGAGTTAGAAGCATTATTTTCTTCACCAAGACAGTTTTGCCAGTGAAACACTGGAATAAATAAAACTTTATTCTCCAGTTATGACATATTTCTCTATGGAAATGTAAACAAACTTTACCACTAATCTAATTTATATGAATATCAAAGCTGATAAGATTTTTATGCTTTTGATTATACTGATAACAGTAAAGCAAGAAACTTGCATATTGACAGTGTTTGAAATCAGATAAACTAGAAAAATATATTCACAAAGCTGATTTGTTAAAGAGAAGTCTTCTTGCTGCTCTTCTGAGGTAGCTATACATTTATTGGCATCACAATTTCCAGCAATGAGCAATGATAATATCTGCATTAACGGTTTGAAAGGAAATAGTAAAGCCAAAATAGATGAACTGAGCTGTTCTAACAGACTAAGCAAGGAGAAAAGTACAGGTATGGGGATTGATCCTTTTTTAGTGCCACACTGGAGATTTTTCATTAAAGATAAATCTGTGTCAGTTATCTCACCACTGGGAGTCAACCTTTCTTTGTTCAATTTAATAAACTGAATTTTGAAGTGTAAGGAGCATTTATTTTTTTGAATGAATAGAAATTCCTTACTTCTAGTTGAATTTGTTCTTTCTGGCTTCAGTAGTGAAGGTGGTTATAGTTCTAGAAAGGGGTGTCATTTTTGCCATTGGTGCTAAAGGAGCGAAGAGACAGAGTATAAATAAATTTACAGCCTGTTTAAAAGCAGGGAACAAAATGCAGGAACCTTAATTCAAAAACTACTTCAGATTATTATTATTATTTTATGATTAACTAAAGTGGACTTCAACCTCCTTTGAGGTTTCAGTGTTAGCATGATAAGTCATTGCTTTTAACAAACTGACTGCTTTCAGTATTTATTCAGTACATTACACATACACGGAACTACACAGCAAGGGGAACTTCACTCGATTAATCCTTGCTCCAAAGGTGTAAGTGGGTATGATCACATGCACTACAAAACCAATACATATTGATTAGTGTGACAATGCTTCACTGAGCCGATGTCTCTTGAAAGGAGAGTGGAAGCAATTTGGTATGGGCGGCCTCCTTTGTCCTTGCCTCTAACGGTCAGGTAAACCAGGATCTGACCAGAGTGCTCCATGCTCACTATGGTGGAGTAACAACCCTAATGCCAATCTGACTCAAACTGTACTGTAAGAAAAAAACCCTTTAGTCAAGTCCATACATCCCCTGCACCTCCCAAGGTGCCTCAGCATACCCTAGTGCCAAGGTGAGGTTGTTCTCCCAGCCCTGGTCATGAGTCACTGCTTGGCATACTTAGCTGTCCTCCAGAACGGGTTCCTTTCAGGGTCATAAAATGCTCCTACAAAACAGAAATTCATCTCTTTTACCCCACAGGGGCTGTTTGTAGTGCTGGCCAGACCCCAAATCTGTGCCGTTAGGATCACTTAGGCAGACAACCACTGTGTGTCTCGTTAATTAAGGCAGACTAGTGTTACTCTGTGCCTTAAGACTTCCCTTGAGAATAAGGAGATGCTGGCTTGGTGAAGGGCTGAGGCCTTGAAGAAGGTTGGACACAGCTATTGAAACCAATTTCCTCTCATAGGCACAGGGAAAGCTGAGACATATGATGGGTCCATACATGTGGAAACAAAACCACCAAGGGATAAAAGTGTGAAAAACATGAATCCCTCTTATTTTTTGGAGGGAGACAGCATCAAGCATGGGGATAATGTGAAATCCTTTGTCAGAAAACAAGGAATGAATGCAAAACAGAAAGAATACAAAGAGCAGAAAGATGCTGCAAGGGATCAGACATACCAGTTGGAGTGACTTTCGTGACAAATGTCAGCCAATGAGAATGTCCTGATCCTGGTGAATCTGCAGTTCTGAATTGGAAATTACCTTTTAAGGCTACATTGTGCTAGCAAAACTTAATGAAGATTTTGGTGAAACACTGTCATAGCCTCAAAGAGAGGCTTTCTGAGGAAGTTACCAGGGCCACACCAGTAGAAAACAGGAGGGAAAAGATAATCAGGTTACTTGTGCTTGGGCAGATCTGGGGTGTGGTGACCACGAGTGTTCCTCCTCCAGTAACTCCCATAGCTGTCTGCTGGGGCCTCAGTCAGCAAACCTAATTCAAAACAGATATTGCTCAATGCTTAAGCTTGCAGCAATGTTTAGGCCTTTTTCTGTCCCCCCACATCCCTAGAATACAACTTAATGTTGGAAAAAGTGACATTGTTCCATAAAACCTCTAGCTGCTGTCTCTGTTGTTTGTCTGTCTGTGGCACTGGACTGATCAAAGCCTTGACAGCATCACTTGAGAGTGTCTGGAAGTTCTGGTTAATCATAGGGGCTTTTTTGCCATTTCAGGGCAACGGCAGTAATGAGAGCTGACAGAAACTGGAGAGCCAGAGTTAACCATTAGGAGGCTCTGTGAGTCTTCTGCTGAATTACAAGGATGAAGGAGGGTGGGGAGATGGAGCTCAAAAATCATGCAAGACTCTTAGCAGATGCCTGATTCAGCAAATCTCAGATTCCTCTGCCTCTACAGTCAAGGTTTCCTCAGCTTAACCAAGTGGCTGAGCAGGGCCATAATTTTACTTATGACGAATACCCTCATCATTGAGACAACTCATGCCCATGAAGTTGCTTAAATACTTTGCAGGTTGTGAACCACCTCTCAGTGAAGTGATCTGGTTACTGCATACTCTCGTTTGAAGTTCTCAAATTGTTAAGGTAGGTACTTTCAATAATGAACACCGTTGGGGCTGTGTCACATGAGATCTTTTGCCTTTGAAATGCAGATGACAGGTTACTAAAAATGTTTCTCTCCACGCAGCATTTTCTGCAGTGCTGCTGTGTGCTGCATATGCCCAACTTTCCTCTGTGACTGTAAAATATTTTATCTGGTTTAGGTTTATTATCTGGCCCAAGAAGAAACAGAAACACCTTCAGATTTGGTTATTACATTTCTTTGAACAATCTTGAGAACATGTCAAATGGATTGACAGTTAAATATAATTAGGTATGGTGAACTCACTTGTTTGAAAGTTTATTTGTGTAAAGACATATTGATAAACATTTAGTTTCTTGATACTTTCATACCAAGTATGACACTGACTTCTGCACTCTCACACAATTCTTATTCAGAATTTCAGTGGAACATCATTGTTGCTGTTAAGTTATAGCTGTATTTTGTCAAAATCTGTTGTACTCAAAATTCCTCAAGACTCTTCGACTCCATTCTGGATTTGCATTTTTCTGTATAAGCCTAATAGTTGAAATTTCTTTGGGTTCTTCAGTTGAAGGATGAGCACTGTAACAGAATGAACACACTTTATTCCTGTTCAGACCGAAGTCTGCAAAGTCAGTGTGTTTCTTCAGTGCAAGGAGTTTTATGCGTGTTATTTTTGGTATGAGAGGATAGGGTGCATATCTGCAACCTGTCACTTTTGAGTTATCACTCATTTTACTCAAATGCTCTTAATGAGGCAAGGTAGCTCACTTTTGTGGGTGATATAGGAGGGATCCTGTATAAATTGGCAAGAAAAAACAGGGTATGAAAATTCAGTCATATTCCTTAAGTACTAGTCACAGAGAACACAGCTATTTCTCTGCTTTACCTTATCCTTCTGAATTGAATAAGGAACTTAACTCATTACATCTAAACGCCATGTAATTGACCTCTGCCCTCACCCGATATTCCAGGGAAATCACTCCTGCTCCTACAGTGGTGCAGCCAAGACCTGTCGTTGGTGTGGAGCTGCTTCTTAAACGTCGTTCCCTTGTTCCCTCCCTAGGACCAGTAATGCACCGGGATGGCCATGGAGCAACTGGGAAATAATTACAAAACACATCTCTGAAAAAGAGGACGAGGAAGTGAAATCGGAAGGCTCCGCCGGCCTCCAGGAAAGGGAAAAAACAGGTACAAATCCCTGAGCAGATGGTGAGTGCAAACACAGCGGAGCGGAGCTGAATTCCTCCCGGGGGGAACTCGGACTTTCTCCTCCCTGCTGCTCGCCTCTCGCCCGAGGAGGCCGGGTGAGCTGCTCCGCCCGAGGCCACACGGACAGACACGGGGAAGCGCACACAGAGCCGGCCCACCCGCACAGGCGGGGACGCGCTCATCACCCCTCGCACACACAGAGCCCGAGCTGGCCCCGCTCCGCGCCGCGGGGACCTGCGCCCCGCACCGGCACACGCGCGAAGCGCCGCCCCGGACCGCCCCCGCATCCCTCCCTCCCTCCTCTCCTCCTGCCCTCCCTCCTCCCCGCCCGCCGCGCACACACGCACACACACACCGGCCGCAACATGACGGGCGGGCGGAGAGGGTGACAGACCGGGGCACTGCCGCTCCGCACGGATTACTCTCCCCGCGCCGGGGCGACGCAGCGAACCAGCGTTCCAGCGGGGCGGGGGCGGTGCCGGTGCCGCGCTGCCAGGAGGGTCCCAGCCCCCGCCGGCAAACGGCGAGCGCGTCGGGCGCTGGAGGAGCCCGGCCAGGTAACGCGTCCCTCCCGGGCGGTATCGCCGGGCCAGGCCGCGGGGCACCGCCGGGTCGCCGGCGTGCGAATGCCCCGAAGCGGCGGGGCCGCGTCGCCCCGCTCGGCAGGTGCCGAGGTGATGCTGAGGGTGTCGCCCCG
>WEKY01004975.1:29567-50437 GCA_013390045.1 Picathartes gymnocephalus
ACGGCGGGGCCGCGGTGCTGCCGGGGTGGCCTGGGGGCGTCGCGGGGCCCGTCGGGCCCGGCCTGCGGGGGACACGGCGCGGACAGCCGGTGCCCGGTGGCTGCACCTCGCTGGACGTCGCTCCAGCCTCGCTGCTGCAGGTGACGGGAAAGAAATCACATGCTTTTTTTTGTTTGTTTGTTTTTGGCGTTTCTTCTTTCCGGTTTCCCCCCTTTCCCTCCCTATGTCTATGTTAGGCAATCTGCAGTTAACCTGTGAAAACGACAAGAAGTGGTTTCAGAAATGTGAATGGGTAGGGCCGGGCCACTGGCGGTCATGTGTGACCTTTGCCATGGATTTGGAGGCAGGAGCTGGAGGATGCTTGTTGTGCTTTCCGAAATCCCGTGGCAAGCTTAAAAAGTGGAGCAGATGGTGGTGGTAGTGCTTATTATGGAAGAGGTTCATGGAAATCCTTTATTTCCTTTAGCTAGTTTTTGTGTTGCTTCTAGCTAAAGAGGTTTGCCTCTGACTTTTGGCAAGGAAGCGATGTTGCTGCAAGTTGTCTTGCAAAGGAACCGGGGTTATTTTGCTCTTCCACAGAGAAGGGATCCTCTCCTCCCTCCCAGCTTTATGTCTCTGTCTCTCCTTAGGGATTGACAGCAGTAAGTGTCTTGGCATAGACAAACTGCAGTATGCTTTATTTTCTTATTGCACAACTTTATAGTTGAATGTAACTAGAAAGGAGACTCAGAGTATTCTCTTATCCCTCTCTATGCCAGATACGTTTTTCTATCTGGTATATATTGTACTTGAAGTGTTAAACTCTCAGGGGGCAGAGAGGTAGGGATGTGAGGCAAGGTCTGCTAGTTACTTCAAACAACTCTCCTTGCTCATACTTAAGAAGGAGAGAAAGGAGCATGTTGTAAAAGCAGCTGAGGAATATATAAAAGTGAAATATTAATGAACTGAAAAAGCTCAGATAGCAAAGACATTGTGCCTAATCATTCAGGAGGGTTCTTGTCCTCTTTATAACTCTTCATTGTACGTGTGCCTGTACTACAAATGCAATTGGTATAAAGGACGGTAACGTTTGTATTTAGCTGGAAATAGTAGTAGTAGTACATTTTGGGTTTTTTTGGCATAAATGATCATCTCTGTAGTGGCTTCCTTTAGCTGTGATTTTTGAGGCTGCTGTAAGAAAGGAAGTTATTACAGAAACAGTAAAAAATATTTCAAGAATTTTTTTTTTTTTGGAACTGTAAATGGGAAGGGCTGACTCAGACCTGGAATAACCCAGAGGAATAGCTAGTCTTGGAAAGTCCTCTTAGAGGCATCATGATGACGACTGAGATGTTATTCATTTCTTGTATCCCAGAGAGCAACATCCCATAAATAGGCAGCACTGTCTCGGGAGAAGGTAATAATACACAGCTGTCCAAGATTTGCTGAAAATGAGACATAGCAGTAAGGGGTGTTTTCTGCAACCCGTTTTAGTCCAGAGTGCAGTGATCCCTGCAGTTTGATTAACTTCCTTGGTTTGGCTTGGAAGGGTACAAAGTGCAGCAGCTTTCTGCCATAGTTTGGTGAGGCAATTTAGTTCAGTGGGAAAATTGTCCGACAGCCCACAGGGTGAAGTCCTGTAGCCCTTGCTGTAATCCCCGGCATGGTTTTTTTTGGAGTAGCTGGTGGTTTGAGTGAGGCCTGCCTTCTGGAGAGCTTGGTGCAGGCCTGAGTAGGGTAACAGATATGGGGAGCTGTACCAGAAGGATGACCTGGAACAGCACACAGCGCATTGAACATGTCTGGCTTACAAGAGTTAGCGTTTGGTTTTTAAGTTTGTTAGTCACACAAGATGCTGAAAAAGCATCTTGTTATCCCCAGGTCTGTGCATGTGGTTGTGTGAGAGCATGATGTTCTGTGCTGCATAAGCTGTGTGTGGTTGCATTTCTCCTTTTTGATTAAAACCTAACATCACCTGAGCCTTTGAAGCTGACGTTGAAGAAGTTAGTTTTGGCATTGTTTTGGCACTTTTTTGCTAGAATGTTTCATAAGCTGAAAGAGAGGTGTAGAGAAGTTGCTCCATTGGGAAAAATTCCCACTTTTCCGTTAAAGTTCATGGAAGATAATATGGCTTTGTTGGATTAGCCCATCTGGAGTACTAGAAAGAATGATGGCCACTGTATGTTTTTTATGATGTTGGGAATTACACAGATACAAGTAAATTACTGAGAAAAGCGTTTTGTAAAATTAAACTCAATGATAGTTTTAAAAAAGCATAAATCTACATATTCTAAAACCACGATACTTTCGTAGTGTTTAATTGGATTGTTTTCACTTTACTTTTGGAGGCCCCCTAATAAAAAGAGTCCGTGTATTTACCTTCCGTTGAGGCAAGGGAAGAAGTGAATGTTGCAGTAGTTTGTCTGAGGTTGATTGATACTTGTAAAGCATGACATGAAATAACATTCATGTATCAGTGAGCATAGCAATGGAAAAGGAAACCTTAGGAACACTTAGTCAAATTAAATAGCTACCAGCTTGTTACAGTGGGGAACTGAACTATATCTTCATCTTGTAGAAGTTGCTCTTTGTTATAAGATTCAGTGCCTCAGGTCTTCCTCTTGAGAATAGTATTGCTGCAATTGGAGGGGCTTATCACCAGGGGAGAGGGAGGGAAACAAAAAGAAATACAAACGTAAATAATGGCAAGTAGGGGCTAGGTTTGTTTCCTGAAAATGACTGCAGTTTCATCAGGTTTTTCTCTGTGTTGCATTTATTTGGCAGTTTTCTGCAGTGACAGTAAACTGGCTTACTTTGATGAAGTAAATATGCTTTTGTATTAGACTTTAGCTATTGAGTGTACTGGCTGTGTGAGATGGCATGTGAAATATAGAACTTGCAAACACCTAAAATGTGTATTGTTATTTGTAAGATTACATGTGTATTCCTGTGCTTTGGGAAGGGCCTGTAACTTCGAGAATATGGAAGATGCAGCTGTATATTTTAGAGGCATCAGTATTAAACCCCTGTAGGTGTTCACTAGTTATGTATGTGGTTGCTTTTGCTTACTGCTTCTTGATTTGTTCTCACTGGCAGGAAATAAGTCCTAGGTGTGGAAAAAAACTAAGATTTTTATTAAATGTGCACTGTAGTCTGTTGTGTATGTTTTGTAATTTTGCACAAAAACCTAAAACCTAAAAATTAAAAACACACTGTTGAGAGGGATTACCAGATCTGAGTGATGATGATTTTGTATCCAAACATTGTATGTTGCCTATAGATGGTGCTAAGTTTTTGCCCTGATTATTACTGTGTAAGGCCCACACGAGTGTCGAGGTATGGACATGTAGTTCTTTTCCTCGTACATGGGAAACTGAAGCAGTGATGTGTGCAAGTCACACAGCTGATTTGTGATCAAGACAGTTGAACTGGAATATGCCTAAGTCCCACAGTCTTACCTTAATGGATTAACTGTGCTTATATAGTTTGTTTGATAACTTGGCATAGATGTGGAAACTTCTTACAGATCAAATTACAGGATTGTGTGTAAAGTTGTGCGGCATTTTCTCTGTAAAGACTAATTACTGTCAGATGATTTTTTTTCAGTCTAGGCAAAAAAAGCTTTTCCTGGATTTCATTTTGTTGTTAAGTTTGAGAGAAAGCAGTTTTGCACTCGGAGAATGTAATGATGCTTTTACATTATTTAAGGAAATGCCACTTAATTTTTTATAATGCTCTAGCATATCAGAAATTTGAGATCCAGCTCAGCCAGTAATGCTTCTGAGGATCACAGCTGTTTTCCAGTGTGAAGAACCAGTTGGTTCAGAGTGGTAGGAACCTCTTTTATAAATTTTGGTAGTGCAAATTTTTGCTTCTGAAAGTACATTGTTTGGTTCTAGTGCATATCCAGCTCTGACTTTTTTTGCTTGTTTTTGGTCCCCTTTACTGATCCTTGTTTGATGTGCCATCTTCATGTGATCTCTTAAAACATTTTAACAGGAAAATAACAGTTCTAAGTGATGTACCGATTTTGTTGGGTTTAGATTTGGGTGAGAGTACAGAAGTGTTCAGTGGGTTTTTTATCTGTGTGTTGCATGTGCCATAGTCCAAACCTTGTCATTTACCTTGAGAAGCAATGGTATCTGTTTGGATGTCACCTCCCAGTGATGTTAACTGGTCACTGTCTGCCCTGCCAGCCAAGTCTCACACTGAGAGAAAGATGGAGTCACCCAGTACATCCAGAATGTGGTCAGAGTGGTGTGCTGTGCTCAGGTGGCAGTGGTGGTCTCTGCCCACTCTGCCAATATCCAAATACACCTGCAGATTGTGCTTTGTGTTTTGTCCTGTGTGCTAGGTGGTAATTCCCAATTCTACATTGTCTTCTAGTTTTAATTTAGTGCAGTGCCAGTTTGTGGGGCTGTATTTCAGAACTATTATGGTTCATTTATTTATTGAAGTGTTTTGTCTTAATTTTTTTGCTAAATGACTGGTGAGGCGAGAGGAGAAGTGCAAAGTTTTACCATCTGTTCTTGAAGTTTTGGCCAGTGGCAGAATTGCTACTGATTTGAATAGGAGCCTTGGTAACTGTTTTGTCAGGTTTTATGACTTTAAAATATGCTGGCTAGATTCTTGATGACCAACTGAACATGTTGTGGCACAAAGGCAATGGAAATAGAGTAACTGTCCTGCCAAGAATAGATTACCTTTCTTTTTTTTAAATTAGTTTTCACTGTGCTTATTACTTTGTTCTGTGCAAGAATATTTATTTTGTTGTTAACACAGAAGCTTTAAATAAGAATATAGTTTATATATTGAAAGGATGAAAGGGCTAACAAGCTGATTTCATTTGGAGTAGTTGGAAATATTAATAAACTGCCTTGGAAAGCAAATTCTGCAATAATATATTAATTTTCTTTTCTCTTGATTTTGCTGAAGGGAGGTAAGTGGGAGAAAATGACAATAGGAAAAATGATGTGGCTTTCTCCATATTTATTTCTAGTAAAGCGATGCTGCGAGATGAGGTACACTGTTTCACGTTCATTGAGACCTCTCGAACACCTAAAGTGCAGATCATGCCTTCATCTGTGAGTGTAAGGGATCAATTGTGCTTAAAGTGACATGTTAAGCTTTTAATATTTCGTAATACTTAAACCAAGTATGTTTGAAGTTGGGCCACCCAGCATCTGCAGGAAATAGCATGTCCAAGTTGATATCATGTAACATATATTAGTTTCAGTTTGCACATGGAAGCACAAACACTGTGGTATAATAGAATAATGGGATCGTTAAGGTTGGAAATGACCTCTAAGATGGAGTCCAGCCTTTTATCAAATACCGCTATGCCCACTAAATCATATCACAGAGTGCCATTTCTCATTGTTTTAATCCTTCCAGGGACTGTGACTCCACCACTTTCCTTGTCAGACTGTTCCAATGCTTAGCCACTCTTCCAGTGAAGAAGTTTTTTGTAATATCCAGTCTGAACTTCCCTTGGTGCAACTTCAGGCTGTCTCCCTTTGTCCTGCCGCTAGTTGCCTGGGAGAAGAGGCTGACCCACAGCCTTGGGGTGCATCAGCCACAGCCTCGTTTCAGGTAGTTGTGGAGAGTGATAAGGTCTCCCTTGAGACTCATTTTCTCTAGCCTATAGAACCCCAGTACGCTCAGCCCCTCCTCATAGGGTTTATGTTCCAGACCCTTTACTTGTTGCATGGCTACTTGGTTATTTGGAAAACAACCCACCCAGCATGTGAAGGCGCACACCTGCGTGTCTTCCAGAGGCAGCCTGTAAAGGCATTCCAGTTGATTTCCTCTCTTAGAGGCTAATGAGCTGTCAGGGATCCTGGGCCGGGAGAGCCACGTAGGTATCTCCTGTTCTCTTTTGGTTTTCCTGTTTCCCAATGTAAAAATAGATTTGGTATAGGGAAGATGATAGCAGGCTCTGCTATCTCTGTGAATAGCAAAATAAAGCGGTTTTGTTTTACGTGAATTTATGTTTTGAATTATGTGAATATATTGTGTTTGTAGCTACACTTAGTACAGAGGTTATATTGAGTAGGAAACTCAAACATCCTAATTTGTTATGGTTTTGAACCCATTTTTTCAATGTAGTGGCTGTGAGCTCAGAGAGAAATGTTGGCCCGATAGCCCAGTGGCAAATCTGCTACTGGTTTTATTGAGGCCTTGATTAAACCCTTAAATAATATTTTAGTGTCTGTTAGTTTGCTTTGTACAACATTCTTTTTTTTCCAAGGACTGATTATTTAAAAGCTACTGAGCTTTTGTTTTGATGTTTTTTGTTACATTATTATATTCTTAGTACTTCTAAAAGTTAGGTTGTAAGAATGTTTCTTACAATAAGGAAGTCCAAAAGAGTAGGGATTTTAGAATGTTTAAGATTGCACTTAGAGTTGATGTGGATAAGTTCAGTGTGTCTGAATATAAATGGTTTTATACCTGTAGGTACCTATTTTATAGTAGTGGTGGTTATGCAAGGGCACAACATAAGGCATTTAGAGTTTTTATGAAGTCCAGCTGGAGCAGAGATTCAGAAGATCAGGGTAGTTAAAATGATTGTCTAGACTTAAACTTTTCAGAAATAGATGAATAATGGGAAAGGAGAAGGAAGAATATAAGATTTGGGAAAACTGTTTCAAAATAATATTGAGTGGAGAGTTGTGGAAAACATGCATACAGAGTAGATGAGAAGAAAATAAAAGAAATATAAAGAAATTAGTTTGTCAGGTGATAAGAATTGACACCACAAATGGCTTTTTATCTGCTAATCTTTATAGGTAACAAACTGAGGCATTTGCTGAGATGGGGAAGAAAAAAAACACAGAGGAGAGGTGGTGGGGAATGAAGGGCAAATCAGTGGTTCTGTTCTCCCAGCTCTCTGCCTTTGTTCTGCTCAACCACAAAAAGGCTGTTAGAAGTAGTTTAGGGATTAGTCACATGAGCTGCAAGGTAATCTCTGTTCTCTTTAAATCCTCATCCCAACATCCTGATCTTGGTCAATTATGGTTTTGGTGTCTGTCTCTGGCAGCGTCTCGGCAGATTTCACACCAGTCTTTAGTACTTGCTCGTGGTCCTTAATAAGGGAGTAATGTACAGTTGTGTTTTAATGATAGGTTTTGTTACAGATTAAACTTTTAACAGGCAGAAATCAGAACCAGAAGCTAAAAGGCTGTTTCACACTGTCAGATCCGCAGTTCTGAAACACTTGTGTCTGTTTTTAATAGTTAGTTTTGCTAGTTAGTTTTTTTCATTTAGTATTTGGCATGAGCCAAGAACATGCAAATAGCCACCTTTTGTGTCTGACTTAAAGGTCTAATAACTTACACATTTGAATCCTCTTTGTTAAGAGACACATAGCATTTTAACCTGTAACAGTTTCAATTTCGGAGTGTTAGCTGGTGAAGAAAACTAGGATGTTAATATGACTTGAAGTTTTTAGTTAACCCATCTTGTAAGTTGCTTACAGGGATGCATTATATTTTGAGGACACTCTGGGGATAAATTTTCTGTGGTAAATACTGCGTGCACATGTGTATATGTCTATATAAAATACAAATGTTTTCAGTGAAACAAGGTAAATAGTGGTGGTTTCAGTTGAAAGCTACACTGGTTTTAATATGACATAATGAATGGTTCAGAAAAAAAGGGATTTCTTTCATTTATTGCTTTAGCAACAGTAAAATTGAAACAGAAACCCACTCTCAGATATCCAAGTAGTTAATAACTGGGGGTAGGCAGAAAACAACAAAAGCAAAAAAATTGCTACTTATCCTGGTTTTAAGGAGTTTAATATATTGTGGGCAAGATGCTTCTCAAAACTGTATATTGCAATGCACACATTATTTGTAGCCTTGGTTTGAGAGGGCCTTAGAATGATACTGTTTATTGAAGAAGGTGAGCAAGAAGTTATTACTGGAAAAGGGTGTGACAATTTTAGATTTTGGTCTATTTTCTCATGCTTTCATTTGAATTTTGCTGACATCTTGCATTGTAAATGTTTCACCGTGATTCTGTATGCTTTGAAAATAGTTGAGGGGGGAGAATGTATGTGTAAAAGAAGCAATTCCCTACTCACGTTATGATTCTTACAGTTTGTGTAGGACAATGCATGTGACTTCCAAAATGCTGAAATTGAACACCAGAGGAACTGTAAAACACTTACACAGCACTATATCTTTTGCAGCATTTTCTAAATATAGACTAAATCCTTGTCATAAAGAGTTTGTATAGTTAAAACAAAACAAGACTTGACATGACACAGAACGGCTTGAGAGAGGCATGAGAGCTACAGGTGAGGAACTGTGAGAAATTGAACAACTGTTTTGAGTGAAGGATTTGTGGAAGGCTTGAAAGGACAGTGAAGATGCCCACCCCCTTCAGTTGAAAAACAAAAAAAAGGGAGCTTGAATGCCTTTTGTTGACTGAGTTTTTATTAGTAGGTTTTTAGAAACCACTGTTTCTTTCTAATTTATATAATAAAAACAGTAACTATACAAATCTATGGAAGTTTTTTTTTAGCAATGAATGAAGGAATTTAAAGTGTCAAATGTACACTTGTGGGTCTAGCTCCTCAGCTGGTGTTATAGCACTGCTTCCTTCAGTGGAGCCCAACACATGTATTGCTTGTAGCTCCTGTTCGTATTTGTTAGGCTGAGCAGTGGGTGCTGATGGCAGTGAAAGAAGGATGAAGTAGGCAGAAAATGCAATAGTTTTTGATCTACAGTGCTTCTAGCACCCCTCCCTTGCTATGTTGTTGATTCTCCTCTGTTTCTCTTGAAACTGGTTTTCTGTCCTAGTAGTTAAAAATGAAGCTTGCAAGCCTTTGGTAAATGATCCTGATTTTCTGTGGAAACAATACTTGATTATCCTACTGTACAAGCTGCACCAGATGTGTTTGAACTTCTTGGTTGCTTTCAGCGATATTTGAAAAAAGAATGGAAGTATTAAAAACTAAAGTTTTATTAAGTTTTGAAAAATTGGAGGAGAGATAATCTAAATTCTCTGGCTGAGAGGAAGGCTGCATTTTATGATCAATATTAAAGAGTGCACCTACAAGAGCAGTCTTGTATGTGTCTCTGCTGCTGGGAGGTTCTTAGACATTGAAATGAACCAACCACAACATGCAAATCTGTAGGTAACTAGGCCATGTTACATCTGGCATTCATAATATTATATGAGGAAAAAAAAGCCTGAGTGCTTAAGTTGTTGTTTGTTTGGGCCTTGGGTTTTTTTTATCGGTTTTAATGGCTTTTGGGTTTTAAAATTTTTTCCTCCCTTCCCCTGGGTTATTTTATATCACCTTTTTTGAAAGCGTGGGGTGGAGCAGTCGTTTGGGATGTTAGACCGATGCCTGCCTGGTGACAATTGATTTGTTTAAACCCTTATGCTGTATCCATTTACAGCACCTGAAGATTAGCTTCTCTTTTGTTTGTATTACTTACTTACCTGAAGTCCTCAAGCCAGCATATTGCAGGCATGAACCTTTTACTTAACTCAGGTTTTGACTGCAAAGATAGCAGGTGTATTGTGTTTTTTTAATTGGTCTGTTGACATTGGCACTCAGCACATCTGTCAGCAGAAGCAAAGGAGGTCAGACTTCTTTGTGTTCCACGGTGTCAGAAAAGACTGGAAAGCCCAAACACACCCTGCTGTGAAGAAGGCGCAGATGAATTGGTTTTGCTTGGAAGAACAGAAGCTGTGCCTGCTTAGTGAAGTGTGTATTGGGCTGGCTGGCCATAGTGTAGTAACTGAAGGAAAGATCCCAGTTACAGATACTCAGCTGAAGGTGGGAAACCAGTAATTTATGCTCTGTTGCCATTCAGCTTCTCTCTGGTACCTCTGGTTTAAGAAGGTGTTTTAACAGTAGGGAAGTAGGAGAAAACTTCAGAGGCATCTGTTTTTC
The DNA here is from genome assembly GCA_013390045.1 of Picathartes gymnocephalus. NCBI lineage: Eukaryota > Metazoa > Chordata > Aves > Passeriformes > Picathartidae > Picathartes > Picathartes gymnocephalus. The sequence continues at coordinate 39,463 of WEKY01004975.1, forward strand.
TGTGCAATAGCAAAACACTTAGCAATTAGTCGTGAATGCAGAATCCAAATGTTTTTATTCAAATAGTGTGCATTCCTACCGAAGTGTTTTAAGTGGTTTGTTGCTCTAGTAGAAAATGAGCTTAGAAATAAAGCAGGGGACACTTTGTGTCAAGAGAAACTTAATGGAACGTTATGTTTCAGTACTTCAGTCTTTATGCTAAGATTTGGAAAGCATATTACTTTTCTGCACTGTACCTGTGCACAAATTAGTGTGAAGAACATACAAAAAAAATGTTGGAGAATGACTATGAAACATAATGATATTGTGTAAGTGTTTGGCACAGTAACAACATCAAAGCCTGCCTCATGTGTTTGTTTATTTTGGAAAACAGTTTGGGCAGGGCAGTACTGTGATTATTCAAGTTGTGTTTGGATATAAAATGAACTTGGTTTGCTCTGTCAGGTAGGTGTTGCTGCGTTCCAGTAAAAAACATTTGCTGAGCTTGTGTACAAAAAATGCACCTGTTTATTGTAATGACAATTTCAGCAGAGATCAACTGGTATGCAGGATAAAGCAAAGTGGCTCAAGGGTGAGCCATCCTTTTTTAAGATGGGATTCTTCCCTTGGCACTGTGATAGTTTTGCCTTTGCTCATTTTAGTTGTGTTTCAGTCAGTGCTGGTTGTACTTCAGTTGAGCTCTGGTTACTGTATGTGTGTGTTAGAAAGACCTTTTGTAATTTATCTATTATGAATGATGGTTAGTGAGGAAAATTATTTCATGAGCTACTTTATTAGCTTGAATACAGCAGCTTATAATAGTTAGCGGTTTACCAGAGGGATTTAATGAATCTGTGACAATAGAAACAATTACAGGGGTGGTAGAAAGAATCGTTGAATGTATTATTTTTATTTCCCTGGAGTTAATCTTCACATATCAAAGTAAATTAACCAGAATATGCTGCATGGATGTCTTCTGGATTCCCAAGTCAAAAGCTATTATGAACAAAATGTGATTCTCTTTATTCCCTGTCCTACAATCCTTTCTCAAAGTATGCTCCTAGTGAAGTCAATATAAGTGAACAAAGTAATATTCTGCATACATTCGTGGTATTAAGGGAAAGACACTAGTCACTGGGATATGTAGAGGTAAAATTATTTCAGGAGATACTTTTGCTTTCCTTCCTGAATCTTTGGCTCCTGCCACCTTCTCAGTCTCCATCCACCTGGCTGGTGTCATGCCTTTTGTTATCCCGAGGGTTGGCAGTTCTCGGCCTCTTGTCTGGGTTTCCACCCAGAGCTCAATCTGCATTTCAATCTGCAGCTTGCAAGCCGAGCTACCTGTGCCAGGTGTATCACTCAACAGTACAATAGAGTGTTTGCATGCCTCACTTTGTCCCTTTAATGCCCTGAGGGATTGCCGGTGGAGTGGCATTTACCGAAGAGGTCAGGTTTGATGGAAACTGAAATCATAACCTGGCTGGAGATGAAACAGAATATATTTTGTATTTGTTTATTTGCCTAGGAGTAGGTACATGCAGAGATGAATTTCAGTGTAATCCTCAAACTGTTTACTGTGTTGTGCTAATCTCTGCAACTACATCTGATTACAAAAGAAAAAAAGGCCACTGGTAGGCTTTAAAAGTTTCTACCATCTGTCCTGGTTCTTACCCTTCGTTCACTCTAAGGATGTATTGTCAGAGGCTAGACAGCCTCCCTGTGTGAGGCTTGCAGCCTCTTAGGCTGCTTTTACCTTCTGTCTCCCTTTTGGACTCTGTTCAAATGGAGCAGCACGTGGGTCTTGTGTTTTACCAGAACAATGCAGATCCTCATATCCGATGCTTCAGTTGTTTAACCCAGCAGTTTTGCATTTGGGACCTTCCTTTTATTGTGTGCCTCTTCAGCTTACAATGGAGTTATCACAAGAGAGATCTAGGTCTGTTCTAGCACGGGGTACGGTGTGCTTTCCTGCTCCTTCATCCTTGGGATTTTGATGCTCATGGAATGGTTTCATCCTGCTTACCCTTGTATGCTGAGTGCATCTCCAGATCCCCCACCATGTAAATGACTGTACCCTGTGGGTGCGCTCTGGATCAGGCTCATCCTTTGTCCTCATCTGACACTTCACTGTTTCTGTCTGTTGGGGAGACCTGCCTAGGTTTGAAACCACAGAAGGACAGGGATAGCATATACTTCAAGTAGGACAATAGCTTTCCTGCAGCTCCTAGCCTACTTTCTGGCGTGCATGAGTTAGTGTAGTTGAAAGGAAAATGATTACCAGTGATAGTGTTTATTACACTCAGTACATGGACAAAATGTGATTTAGATGAATGAAGTATTTCAGCATTGTTGTAAATTGTGCACCCTCCTCAGCTCTCCAAAAGACGTCAGTCTGTTCCTCGACACAATGTTATTAAAGCTAGTAAAAACCACAATGACTTTTGAGAAAGTACTATCATTTCTGAAAAGCTGGGTTAAGCTCTCCCTAAATCCAAAAGTAATTCAGGCTGTTAATGGGGTTTCAGGACTCTTCCCTAGAAAGCACAGACGAGGCAAATGATGGAGATCATGAAAATAATATACAGATGCCAAATCTGAGAGCTAATCCCTGTATTCTTAAATATTCAATGAATAATTTAGCAAAATATTTTAAATATTTAAAGTGTATTTAAAACACCATTTCAGCAACTGCTGCATCTTCGGATTTTTCTTTCTAATCTTTTTGCTTCGTGACAGAGGTTTCAGGTATGCTGTTATTTCCACCCCTTAGGCTATAAGGAAATGAAGCATTAGTTCAAGATATGAAATTGTCGATGTCCCTGCTTAGGCACAGTTAGGCATGGATACCTAAAAGATTTTAGTTTTATGATGGAAATCCCTTATAATAAAGTTGTGCTTTTCAGAGAAAAGGCTGGACTTGTTTGGAGTTACTCACACAACTTGATGGGAGGAATGTGTGCTCTTAGAAAATACTGTGATCAAGTGTTAAAGATTTTTGGCTTAAAGAATTTTTGCCTCCATGGTGTATACGTTCTCTAGATCAGTTGTGGTGTGAAAAATAGTATTGGTAAGGTTTTTTTAATGCTTAATATATATTATCCTTGTTTATTGTTTGTCACTGGCTGTGGCAAATAAAAGTAGTTGTAGCCATTTAAAAAAAAAAATTTAACATGCTCTTCCTTTAGTGGGTGTGTGTTGATGGTTAAAAGCCTGTATGTTCTAAAGGACAAGTTGATGGAAGTGAAGTCCTATGAGTGGTACCAAGTATGCAGGAATTCTGGCATGAAAATGGTAGGAAAAATATTTTGGAGGGTGTGGTATCTTACATTCTTCCTGAGCATAAGATTTTGCATGTACATAAGATGGGCGAGTGGCCTGGCTGCATCGTGGGAATGGCAGCACCAGATCAAAGTTCTGCATTCGCAAAGCATCCTCAAGTGTTTAAAATTGTAGAAATTAAGAACTGAAAGTCTCTGTGAGAGCTGTTATGTCCACAGTGCCCAAGGTAATGCAAATTGCATGAGCTGACAGTCTTATTCTGTGAGCTCAGGGAATGCTGCTGATCTTCTTTTTGTTTTTTGAACTTTGCTAATCCACTGTCCCACGTGGCTAAACAATGGAGAGAGATCTTGTTTTCTACGTGTCTAATGATGGCAGCAGTTTCTTGTCAGTTGAATTAATTTCAGATTCTGTAACATGACTTCAGATTAACATTAGATTTCTAAGAGCGAATGGTATTTTAGCCTCTCAAGTCTATCCACAGGAAGAAAAAATCCTCTCTCTAGAGATATTTGTGTTTTACATCTGATCTCCGCTACTTTCTTATATAGCATGTGTGTCACAGTTTGACCCTTTAATAGATAGAGGTGTGAAAAGCTCTGTGGTCATGACTAGCATCACTTCTTTTCAAAAATCAGTTCTTAAACTCTCAGATTCTACATGAACAAAAGGTTGTTGGTGTATACATAATAAGAGAAATTCAATTTCAGAGTGATCTGTGCTGCATAATAAGATGAACTCACTTATACAGGGTTCATTTTAATAAGCTAAATGCAACATTGCAGGAATAGGAAGCAAAGATTTAGGTCGCCCTTAAACTACATTAGAATAACAGTGACTCAGTGAAGAGTGGGTAACCAATCCCCTTGTCACACAGGGGATGAGGCTGCAGTGTGTCTCTGCATGGGGGAATACTGAACAGAAATAAAGGAGGTGTTTTTTGTGCTGTATGTTTTGTTAGTGAGGCTTGCTGGAACAAATCAGCTTGGTGTCTTACATTGAAAAAAAAGATGTCTTCTTGTGGAGGATTTAAAGAAAAGGAGGCAAGCTTATTCAAAAACCAGAAAATGTGTTGCCCTGATTGGTTAAAAAAGGTCAGCTTGTTTGATTGAACAGGAAAAAAAAAAGGATCTGGATAATCCAAATATGGAAGTGAAAATGCAGGTGAGAGGAAGGCTCTTGAAATAGAGTGATGTTTAGTAGTTGGAGGTACAAAAAGTGCTTCTGTAAAACCTGGAATCTGAATATGAAGGAACTAATTTGTGTAGACTATTATATAGGAGGTTGGAAGCAGTTCTCATCGTGGTTACTCCATCCCTAAAATCTGAGAGTAATAGAACTACTCCTGGGATGCACACAACCACATGATAAATTTTATTTTAAGACTCTGTGATGGATGGATTTAAAAAGTAATTATTTTAGGAGAGCCCAGGTATTTTCTGTTTAAAATACTTTAAAAATGGAAGCAGTTTTCACTGTACATGGCGACTACTCTGTCCGTTTATTTTTTTTCCCAGCTTAGAATAGGGAAATGATCTAGCCTCTTCCATCTTCATGTTCTTACAGATGAGGACAGACTTAGTAGAAAAGTTGATGGGAAGAGGTTAATTAATTTAATTGGTTTCCATGGGACTTATAAAAATAAATATGGATACAGTTCATTTTCTCATGGAAAGCTGTGTTCTCTAAGCCTATAGAGTGAGTTAAATTTGGCTTAAAATCTGTTTGGACTGGGTAACTTTGGTATGGCCTAAGGGATAGGATGGCTTGTGTTTTTGGGGTAAAAGAGGGATCCAGGACCTGAAAAGTGCTTTCCTCCATCCTTGGCAGCAAATGTCATCCTGCAGACCACTGTAGAAGTGGCACCTATGTTGTGTGCCAGACTGTGCTCGAGAGGAGGTGTTCAGCTGCTGTGTCTGCGATCACTGACCAGCTGTTCTGCGTCTTCTGCAGGTGACAGGCCAGATGGAAGTGTCTCCTGTGCCTGGGGCAGCCCACAGGCTGGTCTCTGGATAGTCCAATGGCTGTCTGACCAGTGCTCACAGTGGCTTCTCCTGCTGGCATGAGGGGGTTTGCTAGAAGCTTGCAATGCTGTTGGGTGTGAGTGCGCTTAAAAGCCTTGCTTTCCTTAGGATTCTCAATGTAAAAGATCAGGCATCTTTCTAACTCAGCAACTGAGTGATTATGGATTTTTCTGACCAGAAACTTGTATTTCTTTTTTCCCACCCGTGACTGCAGCTGCTTTCCATATTATCTGCTGGATTTTTGGCTTTCACATCTGTTGGATGCATGCATTCAGTCTGTATCTCATATTAGCATTCTGTGCTGGGAGGAGCCCTTGGAGACCATGGCTTAGCTCTGCTTCGGCTTTGCTGTACAAGCCTGTTGTTAGACAAAGCTTCACATTGAATTCACATTGTCATTATGAAAATGTGCATCTAATTGGTTCTTTCAGGGAACTGAAATGAAAGATGGGTGGCATCTGTTTAATGAAGTCCATTATCATCTGGAGATTAAAGAGGGAAATATTTATACTTTGCTGTATCTTAGTGTATCGACTCTGTTTCTGTAGGGGGTTCAATGCTGGCCTGGAGTTTTATAAGAAACTTCATGCAGTCAGTACATATGTTGAAACTGTTATGAACAGGTGATCATATTGATATTTTCTTCGACTGCAAATAGAGTACCTGTAAATTCAAACCCACAGAAAATGAAAGTGTGCGTTACCAGTCTTTTATCTGAGCTGTCCCATACTCATACCCTAATTTAACCAAGTCTCTCTCATTTCTTTCCACCGTGATTCACTGTATTTTTATGAACTTAGCATATGATATTTTCTTTCTTTATTTCTTGGTACTTCGAAAGAAATCTTTGTGCTGAGAGTTATAGTCAAACACGTCGACACAAACAGAAAACGTATGTAGGTACTCGAGGAATACCATCTATTGTCCTCAACTTGGCTGCAGCTCAGTATTTCAGAAGCTTGTCATGGAAGCATTTCATGGGGTGCAGTGTATGGAGGACATTTGGCATGTTTTTTGGCAGACTATGGACTTCTGATGTTCTTGTGTATAAGCAAAGACACAATGCATTCTTTTTATAGGTATTGCGTGTTTGTGTGTGTGAATATGTATATATATATTTATATATGTATGAGAGCTTATTTTATGCTATGCTATTGCACAGTAAGGGTCATAAGGTATAATTAGACAAGCTATCATTAAACTACTACTGAGTTACGTAGTTTAGGGTTGTACGTGATTTCATTTTGGATTGAGGCCATTTCTCTCATGTGGTTTCCATGTCTGTGATTTCTTGTTCTTCAAAATACAATTAAAGACTCAGCAGACATATACACCTAAGGACATAGAGAGAAATTCAGTATTTTAATGACTTAAAGTGTAAAGCACCATCAATTTATTTCTTTATTAAAATATTATTTAATACTTAATCTGTGCTAATGAAGTCTGAGAAAGATGAAACTACAAAATACATCATATGTGGCGAAGCTGAGCCTGAGATGTTTAGGATATTGTGAGTAAATGGTGTGTTTAAAGGCTGCCCTTTGTGCGTCAGCTACAACTGCTGGGATGCTGTGTCATAGCAACAGACTGTAGCAGGAGCACTGGTTTCTGGTTGAGGGGTTGCTTGTAAGTGTTGTGGTGACTGAGGGATTTTGGTGGGCTTCCCCTGCTTCGAGGACTGTCCTTGTTTCTGCCCATTCAGCTGTGGTGGATAAGTTGTGACTGGTTTGGATCATCCTGTTCAATACCATAGCTCAGGGTATAGCAAAAGAGGAATTCTCAGGACATTGGTGGTGCCTGTGAGAGAAATGGAGATGTGCACTTATGGAAAAGTGTGGACAATGGGTGATATAGCTAGAGAGGGACAGCATTAAAGGGCATGTGAGGAGGAAATAGAGAAATTTGGCCTCAAGGGAAGAGAGATGTTTTGGGTGTACATGTACAGGTTGTGTGCTAGGAGCTTGATGCTGTCTTTAGGGGATGACAATAGAACTGCTGGCCTTGAATGATGCTCCTTTTGCCACATCACAGCTGGACAGCTGTAGCTCTTTGGAATTAACCAGTTCAGCTGGACACCCAGGAGAGGCTCTCACAGAAAAGGCGGTATCACATGGATAGCTGACAGTGAACGTTGCTTCACGTCTATTTTTATCAGGAAAAAATTCTGAGCAAACAACTCACACTGTGTTTGTGCATATATGCTGTGCAAAATGTACATATTTACATAAGCTTCAATCCTTTTGCATGCATGATTTCTATCATAAAAGTATTTGTTACTGCCCGGTGAAAATTGTGTGTTTAGTTTGAATAAATGTTTTTGTTAGGATTCCTGCAGAAGTGATCTTAGAAATAGCTTTTTTTAAAATTTGCTTTTCTCTGTGAACTGTGGTGTAATTGAGCCTTGAAACAAATACCTGTTCTACTGTAAGAATAAATAATGCTTTATGGAAACAGAGCATATATTTTTCAGCTACTTAAGACCTTCCCTATCTCCTTATCATAACAATAACTTTTAGTGTTTACACAGTGTTTGACTTTTCCAGAAACACTTTACAAATGTTAATTGTTTTCCTAGGTTGAAAAAGTTGCAGAGTGCAGACATGTGGGTGGGAGCAGTAGGGCACAGCCAGGCCAGCAGAGCAGTGTGTCTTGCTACACTCATTATTTCCTGTGATGATTGTCAGGGTGCCAGCTACCTTTCATTGTCCTTCCCTCTTGATAGGTCTTACCTTGAGGAATCCACCCTGTATATTTCATAATGAATCTCTCCTCTGAGAACACACCATGAAGTCTTGCCTCATAAATAATTTTAGGCCCATTAGGATTTTCACTGAAAAACAGTTAGTACTGGTGTACTCTCATAGTGTGTCTGAAACTAGGGATGATAAGCATTTGTGTGGTGCTTTCCAGATAGTGATCTTGAGGAGTCTAATGAAGTTGGCATTTCCCTAATTTGGAGATGTCTTCTCTGAACTTTAATATTTCATACAGAATTGGAAATAGCATATTGGACTTTTGGCAAATAGCTTATTTTTAAGTGAATGTGAATGAATAAGATTGTCTTAATATGGAAAACAGAAGTGCTTTGAATTATGAAAGAATAAGATTACAGGAGTTAAGAGGTGCAATATATTTCACATCCCACGCTTAAGTCAGAGAAAAGGGAAAACCAATATCCATGCATGTTGAATTGGGTTCACGTTAAGATAGTGAGTGCATACACCTGAAAATTTGTGTAGTGTTTACATGCTATTTAGTTTCCTTAACAGATTAATTAGTAATGGCCAAGTAAATTAACTGGGCAGCAACAACCAGAGATTTTCTCAGACCACACCCATCACCACTGCCCCCTGTGCTGCAGTGGACTTTGTGTTGAGTTTTGGCAGCAGAGGAATTGGCACAAATCTGTTTAAATCCCAGTTTTGTTACCAAGCACGTTAACCTATGTTCCTCCTGAGCACTTCAGAAGCACCGAATGCTTCTTTCCAGTGCTCTTTTTTCCACTGGTACATCAAAACCAGGCCTGCTGCTGTTAGAGTCCCCTCACCTCTAGCTGCCAGTTACAGGCATAGCTTTAGTGTTGTGCTTCCCTGCATTTGGTGAGGTGGGGTGGTTATGTGTGCCCTGAGTTCCCTCTGAACTTCTGCATTAGTTGCTTGGACTGCATCTTGCAGGTTTGTGTGTGCTTTTTTTTTTTGGTGCATCTTGCCCCATCCTGTCCAAGGAGAACAGGATGTCATTACCAGCGATCCCACAGGGACTTGGAGTTAAAAGATTGAGTAGGAAAGGGAAGAAGGTGTCAAGAAAGGAGGAAATTCAGATGAATGAAGGAAAGGAGATTAATGTTCAAATGAGTTAGGCTTTTTTTTTTTTTTTTTGCAATTAGGTTTTTGTAGAAAAATGTCTGCTACAGATTCAGGAAATGGTATTGGCATGTAAACAAAAAAATTGCTTAGCTTTCTAGTTAAAGACAATTTTTTTTTGATCTTCTGGAAACAAAAATTTGATTAACTGATGATTATGACAAATTATTATTTCTTGAGAATTCAAACTAACTTAGAAGAGATGATCACAGGATCATAGAATACCAGGTTGGAAGGGACACTGAGGATCATGTGATCCAATCTTTTCTTGGCAAAAGCACAGTCTAGGCAAGATGACCTAGGACCTGGTCCAGCTGATTCTTGTAAGTGTCCAGTGTTGGGTAACCCTCCACTTCCCTGGGGAGGTTATTCCAGATGGTTCTCATTGTGAAAAATTTTCTTCTTTTGTCCAACCAGAATCACTGTAGGATTCTTCTGGCTCTTATCTTGGGAGGCAGCTAATGAACATTTGTTGCTGCTCTGGTAGGCCTGGCTTATTCCCCAGTGCAATGGCATGAGTATTGCCACTTTGGACCCTGCTCCCTAAGCCCTTCAGTTTAAAGCCTGCCTCACCCAGTTGGCCAGCCTGCTGCCAAACATTCCCTTGCTTTTTCTAGTCAGATGGATCCCACTCTTTCTTAATAGGCTGTAGTCATTGAAGATAACTATTGATGATAATTATTATTGATCACAAAATTGTAGAGTGGGTCAGGTTGCAAGGGACCACTGTGGGGTCATCTGGTCCAACCTCCCGGTTCAAGCAGGGTTGTCTCAGAGCACGTGGCACAGGATTGCATCCAGATAGTTCTTGGATAGCTTTGCTGAGGGAGTCTCCACACCTCTCTGGGCAATCTGTTCTAGTGCACAGTCACACACACAGTAAAGATGTTCTTCCTTGTGTTCAGATGGAAGTTTCTGTGCATCGGTTTCTGTCCATTGCCTCTTGTCCTGTTGTGTGGTGCCACTGAGAAGATCCATCCTCTTGACATCCTCTCTTCAGATACTGACAGACATTCATCAAGTTCCCTCTCAGTTGTCTCTTCTCAAGGCTGAACAAGCCCAACTCCCTCTGCCTTTCCTTGTAAGAGATATGCTTCAGTCCCTTAATTGTCTTTGTCACCCTCTGCTGGACCTGCTCCAGGAGCATCTTCCCCTTCCTCCAAGTCATGGATAACTTGCTAAAGGCTCTGAAAGCTGAGATTTAACAACATATTTGGATAGGATGTTGATGTTAAAGACTCCAGTCTTCAGTGTTTTCTTCCTTGTAGAATTGAACACAATTTTTGATTTGTTCCAAATGCTTGCTTTTGCAACTGGTAATGGGCCAGGTATCTGCAATTCTTCATACCCCCAAGAAATGAGAGCTGGGGACATAAATCACTGTGTTGTGAAGTACCTAAAAGTGTGTTAAAAATCCCATGGACTTAGAAATTTTGATCATTATGTGCAGCAAAATGATTACCTTCAAATGGCAGTGGGATTTTTTTTTTAATTGAAAAAGACAACTAGACTCTAACAGCATAATTAGCACATACTATCTTCAGTGTTGGTCTGTTTGTGCTTTTACTTCAAGGGGCACTTAAGGACGGATGAATATTTGTTAGAGGCACCTTGTTGTAATAAAAATCATAACCACCTGGAAATGCAATGTATGTATACACAGGCTAGTTGTAGATAAAAGCTCACTTTGCTCTTTAGATTTTAGTTTTAGTACTCCTCTTTGCTTAATGGTGCTCTCCAATTCTTTTCAAGTCCTCCCCATTTTTGTGTCCATGGCTTTCTCTACGATAGTACATACTTATATTTTACTTTTAGATTTTTTTTTTTTTT